>JAOXYB010061779.1:0-10612 GCA_028565635.1 Phoronis ovalis
CTCGGTGCAGAATAGGAAACTGACCGGATATATATGATTTAGAGTAGTACCGATACTAGGGTCTAGGCTAAGATAACATCTTGGAAAAGCTATATCCATAATATGTATAGAGAAATCCGAAAGAAATATGTGTGTAAACACATAAATGTTGTCAATATCCAAAGGAGTGTACGGTCAGTAGCTACTTTCTTCAGGATTACGAACAGCAGTTCAGCCTTCCCACCACAAGGGTTCTAAGGTGTATCCCTAGGTCGTCAGGAAGTTAATGATATTAATGAAGTCTGCTGTGGTATAAATAAATAATTATAAGATTCAAGTAATAAAAAAAAATAGATGAAATGTGCTTTTGCATAAATATATTAAACTTAAAATGTAAGCGTAATAACAGTACGAGTATGTTTGAGTTTATAAGTCTCTATTCGAAAAACACGTCTATTACTGTACATAATGTAATAGCAATCTGTTTCATTAAAATATTAAAGAACAGAAAACTGTTCCATTTCATTATTCATTTTTGAGAAACATGTACTTGGATAAAACGGAACTTTGCCTGTTTCCTAGTTTGTGCCATACGATATTATTCTGATTATTTTGAACAAAACCACCAAAGCATTAGACCAATTACATGTATATATGGACGTACTCTAAAGGTTAAGTAATCCATATTTTTCCGCATCTACAGTAGACGTCAATGTATATTCAACATTTCCCCCGGCCGTCCGAGGAAGTCTACTTCAGTCACATGACACTGGTGGCCATGTGACTTTTACTCTTGTTACACGAACGTTGCCAAACAAGTCTAGATATTTTTCATATTTTTAAGTTTCTACAAATTGAAAGAACAGTCATCAGCTAAAACTGTCAGCACTGGGAAATTAGTCGAAAATGAGCCCAAAAGAATTTATTTAGAGTTTCTTCATATTTACAAATAATTTCCAATAAAGCGATACTACCTGAAATTCTCGTAGCGTATTTTTCCAAGCATACATGTATGCTTTGCGCATGTATGTACTTTTTGGTCTTCTAAAATGCTAAGCCACGCGGGGTTGAGATAAAAACCACTGACTTTCTAACCCATTTGTCACGTATCTGTACTAATACTAAATTGTTAACCCTATCCTATACCTAGCCTTAACCCTACCCTTAGTTTGATAGTGAGAAACGTGTGTCTGAGCCTACATCGAGGGGGGGGGAGCTGCAACTCAGGTAGCATTTCGAATCCACTACTGTTATACACATGTTATAACACATGGTAGCACAGCACTATCACTCATAGCTTTCTCCATTATAATAGGGAAAGCTACATGAATCGGGTGCCTTATTATTCGAGTACGGGTCTCGAAGCCGGGCGCACTCAACGTTTTGTAAATATGAGTATGTGACATAGGAGTAAAGCCAGTTTTGGCTTGCGCCATCAAACTAAATCAAAATGCTTGCAAATATTGATACAGGAAATCAAGCATTAAAGACACTTTTAAGTATATTTTAAGCACTTCTAAAAATAACAGCCCATTTCATTTTGTGAATAATATGTAAGCAATCCAAACATTTTAACGTAACAAAGAAGCGATCAATTTTTTGGCAGTAGGCAGTGTGTAGCAAGCGACATTTTCAAATTTTTCAGATCTTCCAAAGCACATTTTGTAGTTTAAATCAAAATAGGTAGATCTATTAGATTAGGACGCTAAAGAGTAATATTAAAAAAATGTGAGCTACATGTACTTTACGCATATACGTGTATATGTATAGGCGCAACATCAAGATAAATAGCAAATGTGCCATGAAAATGGATTAGAAATATAATGTTTTAAAGTTACTGGAACACCTGTAAAACAGGTTGAATAAAAAAGGCGAGTATATAGGTTTTGATCCAATATGACATCGTATCATAAATACACGTACTTTCTGTGCCACGCTTTCAACAACGCAACGTCGGCTGTTGCTTTTCATTTCGGCAAAAGCGGCTAGAGAGCTTTAATTTTTGGTTACGTTACGGCCAAATGTCTTTTCGCCACTTCTTATTTTGGAAGGGTGAAAGATTGATAAATACATTTAACTATCCACATTCTTTGACTAAAAAATAAAAAGTTCAACAATCAAAAGTTTCTTGCTTAACTTTTTTTATTGATATATAGGAATTTTAATTTTTAATGTTATAGCATCACGTTAGTTACTGCAGTGTCCCTTAGAAGGCAAAGATTAAACAGTTGGTCTTAGAATTTTCTTAGTATGACGTAAGGAATATATGTGAGAATTTTATGATATATACAGAATACAAAAATCGTGAACGACTATTAGTTGCGTGTCAGTTTCAACTTCTAAGCGTTGGTTATCGAAAGTGAGACTGAATCCATTTATTAGCGAGATAAGCCGTTTAATAAATTATGTATGGTGGCATATAAAACTGTGCCATATCTATATGTTATATTGTAGCACATAACAGCAGGGCAATGTTGTTAAAAATTGCAAAATTAAAAGGGAATCCACCTTAAGGTAAAAAAGTAAAACATTTCTAAAAATAATGAAAGTGGTTGTTATAAAATAAAAAAACTCTCTTCAAGTGGAAAACCGAGTTGCGCATTTTACAACTACTTTCGGGAAATATCTACTCAGTTATTTTATATTTTATCTAAAAACAAATATTATATATAATAGAGTATGTAAGTCCTTTAAGGCCTCGTGAATTTTTATAACAACACATTTATGGAATATACATGATAGCTATATATTTATTGTTGAAGAAAAAAGATACAAAATACAAACTGTGGTACATTTAGACCTATAGCTCATGGATCGTTACAAATCTAACAAAATTAATAATCAGTAGGCAATTTTTCTTTACACCAATCAGTACATAAATGTTTGCTATTTTGATGGTCAGAGGAGAGCTTTACCGTGTTAACATTTGAAAAAACCATACAAGCGGCAAATACCTATGAAGACAACACACAAAAATAACTAGAAGATAATAATAAACGTTTGGAAAACTATTTGCATATTATGATTATATAGAGTTGCATGTCAGACTAATTTTATAGCTGAAAAAATTGATTTTGCGTAAAAACAAAATCAGCTTCCTACTCTTAGTTTCACATTTGTTTACCTATAAATGCGACTCTACTTGTATGTATTAATTAGTCTCTTTTTTAGAATTTGCGACAACACTGTGCGTGTCTCTTCAATAATGCCGTTTATTTTTTAGTGATTTTCAGTATGTGTGAATTTTGAATGGCAGTAGGTGCCTTATGCTGTCAAGTACCCTCAAAACAGGTTAAACTAGCTAGATATTAAAAAAATTACCAAAACTCTACAAAAACCATCAAAACGGCTACTTTAAATAGCATCAAAAATATTCCTAAAGCGTTAAGAGTTGCTCATTTCGAATTTGGCTACGAGGGACGTTAAAATGTATCAGTAGATAGGGAATTTATAAAAGCTATATAATCTTAGCAAAACAATACTCGACCCGTCTTCAATCTATTTTAATAAGTATTTTGTAATGACGGGGTTTTATCTTTTCACTCATTGTTCAACTGTTATTGCACTCCAAAGGATACAAAAATACGATACACATATTAGAAAAATAAATTATTCGATGGGTACTCGTTCAATACCGAAAATATTATACAGGAAATTCTGCTCGTGAAATAACATCATTTATGTTCAATTCAGTATTTCCCGTTTTGCATGATATAAGGAATATAGTCTGTAATTACATCTGCAGGAATGTTCAACTTAGAATTGAGTTTAACGATATCTAGCTAGGAAAATATAGGCAGGCTTCAGTATATCTAGCAGCAAGTTAATATTTATAATTTTTTTGGTAGGGTGTGCCGCCCAGAAATCTGTACCCTGCATGGTACGTGGTAAATGCGGGTTTATGGTGATTACCCAACATACCCTGCTGTAATTAAAATGATAATACGAAAAACCTGCATAATAATGTTTATTTATTGAATTGTTGATTAACTAAAAAATATAATTCAAAACCAGCAACTTTGTTTTTAGGTCTTTGGTTTTATAAAAACGTAAACGCGCGTCTGTCATTTGTAGTGTACATGAGTATACCTCATGGTAGATTATATGTCCCGTTGGGGTATCTGAATGGTGAAAAACATACTCTTTGGCAGATCTGCTATCTTTGCAAAAATAACACCTAATTTCAATATTCAGCCAAATATATACCTTTAACGTTGAACACACGTTACGTGCCTGGTTGAAAAAATATCCCTTTTCAATACGATTTTTCGTTCCGTCGTGCATGTGGACCCACCCTTTGACCCATATTCTCCCCGGAGTAGATACATTTCTTGTGACACTATATCCATGGGTATACGAACATTTTCCTATGTTAACAGGGAACAGCAAGCACCATGAAGCAGGTTGATCTACGGGTTTGCATCTGCGTATAATGATTTAAAGTGACAGTGCGCCCACGAGATCTGGCTGTTTGGTGTTTTGTACTTCATGTTAATTTCGGATTCCGGTTATAAGGAGACATCTGAAGACTTACAACAGCGTTACTCCGACACTATGTTTGTGTGTGTGTAATAATTGTATGCAAACCCTGTAGCACTTCTCTGGATTACCATTACCTCGCTATATGCATGGCTCTTACTCTAAGGATGTTTTTTCATCGTCCAAGCAAGGTATTACCAGTAATAGGGTCATCGTGCGAAATCCTATCTGTTTTGGTTTTTTGCTTTGACTGCCGCAAGATCAAAGAAGATATTCTGCAATAGATACGACGCTAGTACAGTCTTGACAAAAATCTTTACTTCCTAAAATTTTGTTCAACTTATAATAATTTAACTAGTAGGTGTCCAACTTTAGTGACAGTTACCTGGATAGAATTCTATCAGCTATTTTTTCTCTTATTCTCTATCATGTCAATACCTTTCTGCAGTTTCCACTATTACCATTTCCAGATATCATGAGGTACAACGAGTATATAGTGTAGAATTAAAATATAAAAATAAATTCTGATTGGGTAGCCAAACATATCTCCAAACACTGACATATCTCTCATTCTTAGTACACCTACTACGTGAATTTGATAACTTCTTTTGTAACTGCACGCATATAAGAGAAGAAAACGGCAAATATGCATACGATTGTATCTATGATTTATCCATGGTATAACGAAAACTATAATAGCTTTGAATGAGTATAGAACTCAGTGAACTGCACATGCTATTAGCCACACGTGTATTATTTCTTGAAAGTTATAAATGAATGTTTTATTCCACTACAAGATGTCAACTTGCTAAAATTGGTTAATGAACTATGACGTGTAAATAATTGAATTCCATCATTGTCCATCTTTGTACGTGTCCCTTGAATACGCCGGTGAATAAGTAGTTCGGGGAAGATAACTGTCAAACTTGAAAAGTATTTTGGTGATCTTCCTTCCGATTCTGATCAAAGTCACCGAATGATTTGGTTATTTTGCTCTCCTTTTTCCATTTCATTCTCCTATTTTGAAACCAAATTTTTACCTAAAACCAGATAACGTTTTACACAAAGTCAAAGATTAGATCAATGTGTATAAGCATTTATACATTGCTATAAAAACTAGATAGCAACTGCAAGGCAATGGTCATGCCGGCAAAGCAAAAACGAAGACAACATTGATGAGGTTTGGATTGAAACTTGCAATGCCTCAAATCTATCATCTAAATTAGAATATTACTTATTCTGTATTTTCTTTGATCGTTTAAAAAAATAATTCGTAAAATTGTTCATTAAAATAAAAATCTGAACTCTTTTAACTTTACATAATTAAATTAACTCACTTGTCTTTCTGTTAGTGACAAAGAATGAGCAATCTCTATTCTTCTTCTTCGTGTTAGGTATCGATTGAAATGGAATTCCTTTTCTAGTTCTAAAGTTTGAAACCGTGTGTAAGTCTGTCGTCCTGGTCGTTTTCGATCGTGACCTAAAAAGCATTGGAGGTGTTTTTAACTATGCAAGGGTCTGTATTATCATTAATGTTACCATGTTTGAAGTTCAATCTGTATTTGACGAAAATCTAAACAGTAGAAATATGCAGACTATACCTACTGTCCTTATACTGGTAATAGATTTATACTGTATTGATTTGTCATGAAGTACTTTTGGTAAGAGCCCTCACTCAATAAACCGCAATTACTTCACCTACCAACTGGAGGATTACCCCGGAAGGATTACATCGGTTATATTTCTCCGCTCTAAGGTTGACTTAAATTTATAGTGAAGAGCTGCACGGTTTGAACACGAATAATACTAATGATTTATACTATAAATCATGCTTTTACATTTAAAAAAAAGTGTCTTTATAATTGATTTTTTTTTTCATAACAGCATTTATTTTATACAATGAAGTCGATGACCGACTTTTCACGTCTGCTGTTTAATTTACGAAACACTGTTTTTCTATAATACTATAAATCCCGAATTCAATTCGCCAAGGCAGAATTGTTTGGGTAGTCCCGCTTGGCAGTTTGGTATTTTAATTAATACTTTCACGTTGGCGACTGACAAACTATCGTAAATAATAATGCAAACTAGTACATAGATCAATGCATGTGGAAATGTCACGTTGAAAAACAGAGATTTTGAATGGATCGAAATGGATTATAATGGCTGAAAGTTGGCATGAACTTCGCTTTACTTTGTACGTAATTCAATAATTTTTTGATACGGTCAGATTTTTTTTGAAACTCTCAGTAGAGGTATAGGATTCAAATCTTTGCAATTTGATAATCTCAAATTTAAGTTTTATAAAAACAACAACGAACAGCTGCTCAACTAAACGTATAAATTTCAATTTGATTTCAACATAATTGTTTTTAGATCTATCACAGCTTATTATAGTCAAGCCCAAGTATGTATAGATAGTATGCTTATGCTGTAGAAAATAAAATTTTTGGGCCATTGATCATGCGGAAAGACTTCAAAAGGAAATTTACTCCTGGGCGGGTGATTTACAAAAGGGAGAACATGAAAATAGGACAACCGTATTAGTTCCGAGTCATTAGCAAGTAAAAGGTGAAACGCAACTAACCAAACAATGGTCAGAATTCGGTCAACTAACCTCTGCATGTAAAAAATCGTGTTCTAGTAAAAGCAAGTGGAAAAACGACATACCTGACTAAAGATTGTTGGACCAGCATATCATTTTTATTCTGTATGGAGTCTAGAAATTAAATGTTACGGTGACTATTTCTTACGATAAACAAGAAATTCGCTGATGACCGTGACGATGCTCAATATAAAACACCTCGACTTGTAGTGAAATTCAGTTTTATAATTTTATAAAATAATATTAAACACGGACTAGAGTCTCCGGAATTACTCTTGTTATTGATTTTTGGCTGCAAAAAAGGATTTTTCCAACTGAAATGCCACGATGATTTGAAATAATTAATATAGAATTTATGATGTAAAATAATCCAGACCTATTATCAATCAACTCTATGATCTATAGCACATGGTTACAGTAGTGCTTAAAGATTGTGAATTCCATAAAAGTTTTTTATGAGATGACCATGTTAGTTAATGATGCACCCTTGCTGACATTTAATACAATATATGATATTACTAGTCCTTATGAAAGAATATGAATAATTTATTATAAATTTATTTTTTAATGATGAAAAGGGATCTTGGTAACTGAAATATAGTAATTTAAAAAGTTAAATTTGTTCTCAATTTTCTTCTAACAGTTTTCGTCACTATAGCATTTTTTCGGTTTAGTGTCATTAAATATAATATTTTAGGATAAATATCAGGAAACTATTCATTTATAGTACTAGTAAATGCATAGGGAAAGTGGATGCTCATTTAAGATAAAAGAGAGATACATTTAATAACTGGCAGACCTTTTTAAACGTTAACTATTCAGTAGTCTTCTTTCAAACATTATACATTGTAAATATGTTCATCATTACCAGTTTCTGTTGCTTGTTATGTATAGCGATAAATTTCTGCCGTCCGGAATCATCTCCAAACATGTTTATATTTTATCTGATCTCTGGCAATCGCATCTCCCCAGCAAGTTCTTGGTCCCATACCTTCTTCATTATATTGTATGTGATTTCCATATTGATAATCTCTGTGGGACGTGGAAAGAAGTAATACCCAATGCGTGAATTTTAGAGGTGATGACTGACATTGGTCCATTTTATTCTTCAATATTTTTCTCAAATAATGGACATCGATTTGGTATTTATACTCGACCCCATTCAAATTTTCATTTAAAGTCTGTTTAGCTTGATATTTTAATCCTTTTTTTATCATAACGTATCTTGTAAATTTGTTAAGAAGAATAATATATTACTCGTTCAAACTTGTGTACTGCTGTTGTTTTTAAAATACAAAAATAACATAAAGTACAAAGCAAAGGGTACGTAATTGCAAATATTTCATAATATACTTGTAACTAATTAACGTAATTGTGCACAATCTTTTTTAAAAATTACGTATAGGATTTTTAAAAAGGTAATAGGCTAAAATCAATGTTTTTGTTTATTATTAAACATTATTCGAAGTAGTTATTTCATACTTGAGAGTGTGTAAGTTAATTGTCGGTTTTTTGTTCCTTGTTTATTCAGCCTAGCTTTGCTAGAGCACTTACCTGCAGTATGTCATATCTTATTCTGCTTAAACCTGTACTTGCATTTTATATAAAGAATCTTTACTAAACTTCTTTATTGTTTATATTTTCTATATTCATATATTACGTTACCACACAGAGCTACATAGGGCATAACAAAAAATATTTCGTCAATGGCGTGAGCTAATAAATTATGCTCATATGTTATTCTTTATCAACAAGTGATAAATCTGTTCAAGCCCTAATAGTGCGTAAAACTTGAACATTTTGGTTCCTTTATTTTTGTGTAATGATCATGAGCTGAGACACTAAAATAAAAAAAATACCTTGGAAATAGGGAAATAGGGGAAGTATTATTCATGATGAACGTTGCTTTTCAGTGTAAACATACACCACAAACTCCGTGTATACTGATTTTAAAAGTATAAAGCTCAACTCTTGGCACCACTAAGGAGGACTTACTCTGTTGCGATCTCATCCACGCATAGACAGGAGGAGCAGCAGAAGCAGTTTTCTCGGCTTGAAGATGGGGCTCTGTCATGATACTAGATGGAGTGTAACATGAAGACGCATTTATCTCATTTGAAGTTTGTGTGTAAGCTGGAGCCGGATGAGTGTTGTAATATCCCGACCAGGTAGTTGTTCCTGGATATTCCGACCACCTATAGTCCAACTGATGCTCGGTAGGATAGCAAGCGCTCATGCTGGACGATGCTTATGTTCTCCTTAGCAAGATTGGAATGCAGGGGTATCATCAAACATTTCAAAGCCAATCAAAAACTCATCAGTTGATCTGGTAAAGAACAGGTACCATCCCACAATATCATGGTTATTAATAAAACGAGCGCGTATTATTGTTATTATCGTGTTTTGTTGAGGACGACACGGTAAGCCAATTTGATTGATGATCATAACGACATTCCAAAAATAAGTAATTCATCAGGTATTTCATCTTAGTTCCCAATTACTTCATAGTGAAACGAGTACACTTGTTATAAACACATAGAAGATCTTATAATATTCGAGTCTGATACTCGTGCATGCTTTCTACAAATCAGCATTTGTTATTTTCATGTATATGATTCTATTTGAAGTACGTATTTTACAGTAGCCATGCTTTTTTACAAAACATGAAAGCAGAGAACCGCTGACAAATTTCCTTTTGTCATATTAAAAATACAGAAGGATATAGCCGTAAAATACGGGCCGCCGCACAATGACAGAAAAGGAAATTGTGAAAGTAAGAGCTATTTTATAACTTTCTCGTAGTTTGATTTGTACAAAATGCGTCGTAAATAACCAATAGCAGTTATCGTCTCCGTGTGGAAGTCCATGGGGTCGTTAGCCATGTCTCTTTAGCTTCTCCATAATATATGATTGTTAGCCAAGATAGTCACTTTAATGAGCTGCTTTTGTCCCGCTTTCTCTGTCTACAAGCCATGTAAGAATCATTTTTATCTGAAATTTAGGATAAATTAAACGAAATTACTAAGTTTATTTTGTATCGATCGCTGATAGGATTATTCCGAAGGATTATATTTCGCAGAAGTTGAGCTTGGTAATTAAGATGGTTTGTGATTTCCAAAGTTTTCGGTAGGTGGTCTTCAATCAGTCACAGCAAAAACGCTCGATCCAGATAAAATTACTTTTAAAGGCTGCAATTTTAAACAATCCCAGAATTGAACGTATATGAATAGAACCCCAAAAATTAGTTTTATAATGAAATGAGCGCAAATGCAAGATGATCCGACAAGTTGGTAGGGGTGTGCGCCCAGGGTAAAAACCCCCGACCCTGTGATACATATAATAAAGGTCACCGAAAATATACCCTATCGTAAATGAAACAAGAGGTCTGCGGGTGCAGACAGATGCCCATCATATGGTGTACTTTCTATAGTTCTAAAGCCATCTTTGTAAGGTTGATAATAGAGGGAAAATATTCAAAGTGATTTACATGAACATTACAAACAATCTGCATTTTGACTTGTATTTACCCTGTACCAAACACGAAGATGA
>JAOXYB010061801.1:0-10611 GCA_028565635.1 Phoronis ovalis
TAGATAGCGGAGATAATTCTGAATTATAGCGCGTGCGTCTGGAAATAAATTTTAACCTGCCTTAAGTTACTTGCGTGGGCTCGTTCTTAAATTTGAGTGTTTTCGCTGCGATCCAATTTTATTAGTTTAGCGATAGCATTCCACATGCTAAAATCTAGAGGCAATGGGTATTGGGATAATTAAAGTGTCACTGTAAACAATCGTATACAGGATGTTACTTCACATCTGTGCTCTTAATTTTGCATAAGCAATCCTTGAATTTAAATATAAGACACACTTATGTGAACAATTAATAGGATCGCATTTACATTTAGTTGAACCAAATTATATCTGATCCTCAATTTCTACTAACCTCTGTTTCTTGAATTTTTATTAACAAAAATGGGCTTGACAGATAGGTAAAAATGCATTTAACAGTGGGGCCTTAAATTACCTCCTCTCAAGAATAGTTTATGCCAAATTAGCTTCAGTTTGACATATGATTTTAACACACCACAGACGCATTTACTCTTGTATATGCACGCTGGTAATATTGTGACTTATGGTTGTTGAATAATCCAGGATAAAGTATAAAGGATAAAGGATAGAGGATAAAGTATACGTCTGTACAATACCAAAAGTATCTCTGTAAATAAATTGCAAATTATCTTTTGCAGGAAGGGCAGTGAACAAAATCAAATATGCTTGGGGACGCTATGGTAAGGGCACATATTTGGTCGCTCTTTAGAAACAGTGTCTTTTCCTTCGTTAAACCACCTGATCCAAACACCGTTACTCACTTCAAAGGCATTTTATAAGGCACACTGTTACGCGCTTCAGAAGGTGTTGTGTTATATTACAGCTAGCACGTGTTACACCGTTACATGCTTTAACCGATAAAACGGGCGGTCAGTATTCTATGGCTATGATATAGTTTTACGGCCTTGCTTTTGGATGAAAGCGATAGCAAATCAGTGGTCAGCATTTCAAGCCTTTCATTGTTTTCAGATATCACCAGCGCAGGTTCGAACCGCCAGGAATATATATATATATAATTAGATGTTTTAAAACAAGCCGTGTACCCTGTATATGGGGATTAGATATATGTTTTCATCATTATATATTAGGTTGGGTTTAAGGCTAGGGGTTAGGGTAGGTTAGTAGGTAAGGTAAGTATATATAGTGATTTTTTTATATTTCTTGATATGTATTGTAACAGTTACGGTTAAAGCATGTAACGGTGTAACACGTGTTAGCTGTAATATAACACAACACCTACAGAAGCGCGTAACAGTGTGCCTTATAACATACCTTTGAAGCGAGTAACGGTGTTTGGATCGGGTTAAACAATATATATAATTACGCTTTTCTACGAATGCCTTCTGGTGTAAGTTCGTTTTTGGTACAAGTGCCATCATCGTAAGAACAGCATAACAAACAACATGTAAATATAGGAAACTTTTAAACTGTTGTACTATAAACAAACTGGATAAATATTTATATTTAGCATGAGAGAGACAAAATAAAAAGTAACATGGATGGCTTTAACTGATTGCTCTGATTCAAATATCGCTGGTTTTCCAAACATTACCATTATTACATTGAAATGTTTGAATAATCGATATAGTCTTCTGAAGAATTGTGATTTCATTTCAGTTTCCAGGAAACTAGCCACTGCATCAGAAAATACCATTTTAAAAGACGTAGGAGGAAGAAGTATGAATTAGGCAGTTTTCATTTTATTTTATATTTCTACATTTTTACGTAACTACTTTAATATTTACTATACCCATATCAGATAATATTACCGTCAATAGAGTTGCATGCTTAATTTTGCTATCAACACATATCAGTACAGTATTTGTTTTATATGATAATTCTCTGCTTAGGATTTTCACTTACGATATTATTTACGATTAACCTGTGATGCTATAATTAAGATATTTCCCTAGTTATTCTTGATGTTATCGCTTTATATCTGCATATTTGATTCCATCTGATGTTAAATCTTTGAGTTAGGGAATAATTCAGTTTGCTTGGACACTTGCTAAATGTACTCATAACATGTGTGCGACATGTTCTTAAATTAAACTGCCGACCTTAATGTCTTTTAGTGTACACAGCTGCTGAAGTCGGCCATTTTCACCATCTACGTGAACGAGCGGCATCCGTCGCATCGATAGGATCGTCTGTAAATACTACCTTCACCATCGACGAACCTTACCAGATGAGACATAAACCTTTAGGTGTAGCAGTTATCATCAGTAACCATGACTTCAGCCGTGCAGGGGAAGGATTCACTAATAGAGTTGGAACAGAGGCAGATCAAGGTTCGTCAAGGTGCCCGATCCGTAGTAAAATCCACATAAAGTGCATAAATCATTAAACCGTGTCGAATTGTTCGTTTTCTTTAAAAGTATGTCCGATATGTTGCAAAAATATCAAATATGTATCTTAAACACTTAGAAATCTTTTTACAAGTGGGAACCTGGCAATTTCCTTTTTTAATAATTAATTATTCAGCTAGTTACATAGGGACATTACGCAAAGTTACTCATTCAATTAATTAATAATGAATGCATGTTTATTTTAAATACAAATTGTGAGGAAAACGTTAAGAACAGAAAGTGAATTTTTATGGTTGCAATGCCAACTGAATATATTGTTGTCATAATATTTGTGCGAAATATTTAACTGATTGCTCTGAATTTTGATGACTTGATGAATCTTAAGAAAGTTTAAATTCATTGTTTTTTAAGCAAACTTTATTGGTGACTTTGAAGACATGGACTTCATAGTGCATGCATTCGAAGATTTATATTCCACTGATATTCGATCCTGTATGAACCACTACAGCAGTGTCGACCACAGTTTGCTCAGCTGTTTTGTTTGCTGTATTATGAGTCATGGGGAAAGTGGCAGAACATATGGTGTTGATGGAGAGTCGGTGCCTCTTATTGAATTGACGTCAAAGTTCACATCAGCTGAATGTCCGTCACTCGTCGACAAACCAAAAGTGTTTATGATTGTATCTTGTCAAGGAAATAAGAACAGAGGTTAGAGAAGCATACGATTTTAATCATGCAACTGTTCTTTAATTAAAAATGGTAAAACTGGTTTGCATGGAACTGGCATTGTTAAAATTGGCTTTTCAATGCAATCTCGTTATACACGTTGTATGAACGTGTTATCCTTAATATCCCACTACTGAAGTCCTCTAAATAACACATTTATCTAAAATATCTTATCAGGTAAAACGGAAACTGGCAACAAAGGAACTGCAGTAATTATTTTCAGTGAAAAGAAAGACTTTTTCCTTTTTATTTGAATTTCGTCGGATAAACTAAAATCTGTGACAAAGTACTACGTGTTGAATTCTTTTATACATTGCAAACTTCATAGAGGTGACCTTGCAGAGAACCTTACTTTACTGTAATTTGCACCAGTATCAACGAGGACAAATTTTCTAGCGACTCCATTTGACCTTTATCTGTCATTATCTAAAGAACGAATTTATAATGTAAATTTTCTTTGTGTAAAATTTTTTTGGAAAACAAATTTTCTTACAAATATTTGTTTTTATCCTCATTAATTTATAGAAACAATACGGTTGGAAACTCCACTCACTGATTTCACTGACCCAGTAGCAGAGGTGCCTGGGAGAGAAGATTTAATACCAGTAAGCGAAGAAGATTTCTTGGTAGCCTACTCAACCCTACCTGGATTTGCGTCGTATCGAGATCCGGATGGTACACCATTCATTAAATATTTTCTGAAGAATTTTAGAAAATATAAAGATATAAAAGATTTGGAAGATATATTTAAAAACACTAATAAACATATGAATGAGAATCCATACTTACTCGAAGGTGGTAGACAGTTTAAGATGGGATGCATGCTCTTTTCTTCTCTAAGAAGACAATTAATACTGAAATGCTCCGAAAATACGGTTCCGGTTGCAGTCGAAAGATTTATACCTCGAATATTACCTGCTTGTTTTTTTGCCGAGCTGCCTGAAGTGAGGGAATGTTCTCTCGAGTTGTCTTGTGTGCCCAGTGGTTCATGCCTTACACTGTCTGCTGAGAATCCTGCTGAAGGCGAAGAAGAAAATATTGCAGTGGAATCACTGGGCCCTGAACTGGCGTCGCATTTTGCAGAGGAACACAGTTTATTTGTACAGGATATTGAAAATACACCAAACGTTCATATTGAAGGAACTCTCAATGGCATAGAAGAGGGTGAAGTCGAGGTGTATTCTTGTACCCATGTCAAACAATGTGTACAAAGCAATGAAGAACAGTGGGGAAACAGCAAGCCTTATTATTCTCAAGTTGCTAATATTCTTCCCAAAGAAGCAGAACACTGCAGTGGCATTGGAATGAAAATTTCCGCAAACACTAATGAGACTGCATCATGTGTGGAAGTAAAAGAAGTTTTACCTATGATTCACATCACTACAGAATCTCTGGAAGTTAATCCGTCATTAAGTGTTACGACTCGCTCATTCAATGCCTGTACACAGAGCACAATTCCTGCGCCCAGCAGTATCGACGAAAATGATTCTAGTCTTCAAACATCAGAAGAACATCAGGCACTGTCTCGAAGCAGTTCTTCAGTAAAAGATGACGATTTTAATTCCATGCAAGTACAGTTAGGTAGTTTTCATTTTGAAGCTTAATAATAAATTGCATGACTGTACATTCCAGCAAAGTCTAGAAGATAAAGCATACTGATAAGACTTTAAATTAATTTGAGACTATTGTACATGTATGTACACAAATTAACTGTACACAAATTAACTGCATCTGTTCCTTTACTGCATATTTGTACTTTTTAAGATTAGACATAACTATATTCAAATGCGCATGACGTAAAAGTTATGTTATACTACTGCGCAATGCCTAGAAATGCTTTATTTTCATTACGCAATATTATATGTATGAGTGATATAAAGTATATGATTACAATATCTAAGTAAAAACCTATATTATAAAGCCGTTAATTCCGTGTCAATGCATTTATTTTTAAATGTGTATTTTTATTAGCAACAAATGCTGTGTACAATCAAACTGACGAATGCCTTAAAGCAGTACTAGCCAGCTTGATTTATATTTTAAACTTTCAGAATCATTCCATTTTGGTTTGATTTGAGTAATAACTTTACACAAAAACAAATTAATTTGAATTATTTTTTGTATTTGAGCGCTAAACGGCATATGTACTTACGCCAGTATATTGTGCACTATTTGCTTTTAAGGATTTACCTCTAGTGTTCTTCTAATTCATGTAACTTAAAATATGTGTAGTGCCAGAGATGTGGTAATAATAAATATTAATTGCATACTGTACGTAGTTATTCAGTCTTGTGTTTCGCACAACTTGCGTAGTTTTGGAGTTGAAGCATAAACTTAGTAATGGTATTAGTTGTAATATGTTTATTATTAACGATAGATGGTGCTTTGATTTGTATGTTTTATATTGTTTAGTGCTGTATAGAGCTTTCGTATACACTGTAGGTATGTAACTTAGTTGATAGTTTGCTTGCCTTGTATATACATCAATTTTGCAATATAAATAAGAGAATTTTGAAAAAGATTTTCAAAAGAAAAATAAGAACAACACAGATGCAAACACAGACTAGCACTGGGAGACTAACATTCTATAAAGCATATTCTTCACTAATTTGATCCAAATATATTCAATTTCTTTTGAAAAAGAGACATTATGTCGTTAGAGAAACTTCCGAAATCCGAAATCTTCCGCTTCCGAAATCTTTTTTTAACACTTTATCACTGAAAATATTTACGTGCAATTAATTGAGGGATCAAGTTGTTTGCAAGCTTTATGTAAACAATTAATTCTCGAATTTAAATTTTGTTCTACTTCAGATGTTATTTTTCGTAGGGTGAGGTTGTGATTTTTTGATTTTTTCTTGCGCACCAGTCCTGTCTGTGTGCGAAGTGGGTTGTGTTTAGGTATATCAGGTGTAACTGTTTCCACCTCCCTCTAAAATTGAATATGCAAAACGATTCAATAGAAATCATGGCACTTATTCAAAATTTAAAATAGTTAAAACTATGATGTGAAGTTACCGAATTTTGTGTAAAGTCAGATAATTTTTTGTCTAAAGTAGAGTAATTCAATAGCAATTTATATCTCCATAAAAGCAAGAAATTGCGTTTAAATCAACAAGTATAATAGCCATGATAAGACATTTCAGAATAGATCAGAACTACATGTTTTTTGACAAATTTGTACTGATAACCCCTCAATAAACTATTACAACATTTTATGTTGATGTTTGATACGGATTCAAATGCATGTTTCAATTAAAACAAAATATGTTTACGTCATCTTACTTCGGTATATGCAGGTTTAGTGATAAATTACAACTCATCAAAATCAATTTTATCGGAACGCTGAGTTTATTAATAAAGACATCGTTACTATTTAGGAGTATGGGATAATCAGTTGTATCTTTAAATACAGTGTCTACGTCATGCATTTATTACTTTATTACTTATCTTAAGCAGAAATTCAAATACACAAATACATTAAGTAAAAAGTAAAACTCTAAACGTTGGATCGATAATGATTTACAGTTGCGACATGTATCACATTTAAAATCATAATTAATATATACATCTTTTTCGCCATGGTTACAATTAGATGCAGATGTCAAATTGAGAAAATCAAAGCAGTTATACATTAATATCATAGAGATGATATTTTAAACAAATTGGAACAAAATAATATACCTCAAATAACGCTTGTATGGACAAAGAATATATGTTGATATTTTTAACATAGTTTAAAGTAATGAACAGTAAGGAACAAGCAGTGAGGAGCTCTATATGGACGAAGATAAAAAGGATGACGATGACGTAGATTTGAGGGACTTAATGTCAAACATTGAAAAAGGTAAGTGACATGACGGCCCTTTAGAATAGTTTTAAATATTAATACTACCTACATTATGCCCAGTAATGTTTATACAAGTAAGACAATAGAATACAAATTTGAAGTGCAGGTATCTTTCTTTGTCTGCATACGTTTATATTTTAGTTTTATGTAAAAGTAGTTTCATCCCCAACATGACAATAATAATTAATAAATAAAACTGTGTCAAATCCCGATCATAAACCACTAAACTACACTTTTGAGAAGCAACCGAACATAGTACATGCAATCCCTGCCTAAGAGTGAATGAATTTACAGTCCAAAACGGCATAAAACAAAATCAGTACGTGTCATAATGACATGAAATTGCGCCAATTGTATTGCATCTATCATATTAAGTATTGTCTATCACACCTCACCGACACTAGGTGGGTCTGCTGTATTCATTAGTGATTATGTTTTATCATTGTAAAATCCAGAATTGTAGATTTGAAACTTAATTAAAATATAATATGTTAAATGTAAATGTATGTTATTAGGCAGTGTAAAAACGTTTGAAGGAACCTTTAGCAAGAACATATGAGAAAAGGGGAATTAAAAGTTTTAAAGACCGCAGTGTAACTTCCGCATGGATCGTTTGAGTGCCTGAACCAGAAACATAACGGTTAAATTTTCGTTAAGTCAGTAGGTCAGACTGGATTGATTAGAAATTTCTAAATATAAATATTGTTCGCTCTATGTGAAAATAAATGAATGTATAAAAAGATGTAATCGTTTTCATAGGTGTTGCGGCTGCATTGAAAGGAGAACGGGTTAAAGGGATGCAGCATTGTTATTTCACCACTATAATTCCCCACTTGAGGATAGCGGCTTGCATCTCTGAGTATCTATCCTGTGAGCCTCTGCATGTCAGCAAAGAAAACATCAAAAATATTTTACAAGAATTTAAACACCATGTTCCTGAGGGTGAGGCTCATACCACACACTTGACTGAAGCTCTTTTCACTGATAAAAATACGTACAGAGGTTCTGATTACAGAGAAGCCAGCATAACATTACTGACAGTAGTTAAAAATCTACTAGCCTAGTTAGACGCGGAATGAAAGAAATGTTTGAGATATTAGTTACCATCACAAAAATGTTATATTCTAGTGAAAATGATAGGTCACCACGTTTAGTCTTACAGTATTACAATACATCATATCGTCATGCTATTCTTGTTTAGAAACTTCCTGGAAATATACTGTAGAACTGACACCTAGAAAGGTTTTTGGAATTTATTTCCATGAAATTACCGTTGATGGATCAAGGCAACTTCGCACTATTTCATTAAAATCATGTAATGCGAAAAATCAAGAACGTTTCTTCAACAAGATTAAACAGGCTACCAAATCAACTAACTTTAGCCTTACCCATGTCATAAGTAATGCATTGTTGCGCATTGCTGCCGAAAAAGCTCTTAGTATTGGTGGAAAGAATTACAGTAATTTCCTCATTTACTGTTGAGGATATGAAGGACAAATACTGGCCAAGTCATCTAGAACGCATTGATGATTTTTTATTAGCCGGCCAATGAGTGTGGTGGAGGCAGCTAGATACTGGGTATCTAAAGTGTTGTTTTATCTGAAAACAAAATATACTCCATAACAAATTAAATGTTTTTTTAGTCTGCACAAACTCCAAAATGTCTGGGGATTAAAGGATGGGCACTTAGTGTACGGAGTGTGTTGGCCTCCCGTAGTACGTCGACTTTGTTTTTTTTTCAAGTTTTTAAAACTTTTTACAGCCACAGTTTTTCCACTCATTTGCTTTATTTCAATTTGACAAAAGTTCCTTCTCCGATGTATGTTGATTCCCCGTTCGGCAGGTCTTTTAATTCGACATGTTGGAGGAACAAATTCGGCAAGGTTGAAGTCATGGCAACACGTGCAGGATGTTGCTGTGTGATTTTTTCCTTAAGTTTTTCTTTCATTTAAAAAATCTATATACCACCTACAAGCTCGCCGCTAAGCTTGTTTTCGCTTGTGTACCTCTACTTTAAGCGTGTTATAAATACTTATCGAAGTGAAATCTTCGCGTATGTTGGCTGGTGCGGTAGCTGATGTGTCATTCTGACACCAGCCTAAACCAAAAAAACATGTGTCTCTTTCTGTGTTTGTAATCCCGCGTTTTAAGTATGGAAAGTCTTCTTAATTATCTGCCCGAACTCTTTGTTGTGAATATAACCAAAATCCGCATCTATGGTTTTGTGTATATCTTCAGACGAGACAAAACATTTCTACGTGTCTTTATTTGTGTGATATTGTTTCAAGCTACAAAAAAAAATCATTATACAATTTATGTCTTGGCATCTTATTAGATTGAGATTGTACCTTTTTTCCTTTTTTTGTCTTCTTTTATTTTCTTCCAATTTTCAAACATCTATATTTTAGAAACGCTTTGAGCTACATGTACCAAAACTTGATGTGTGGACTTAGTAGGGAGGGGGACATACACACATTAGGTCAAGGGTCAATTTGAGGTCAATAGGTCAAATTTCTTAAAACCATAAAAAATGTTGGTATATGGTCACCTAAAGCTAAACATAATGATTGTTGAGGTCTTTCATTGGCCAAAAGGTCAGATGTTTTATTTTTATTAGCATGTTTTGGCTAATTGTAATAAGGAATTGTATCTACATCAAGACAGAGTGGTGCTACAGTCGTGTAATGTGACATATGATATCCCTGGGGTAAGATATCTGCCCTTAAAGGTCAAAAGTTCATTCAGCGGTCAAAAGGTCAGAATCTTAAAATTATATTTAACTTACGAAATTGATGGTTTTATGTCATTTACAGGTAATATAGTTGTCATATGGTCATTTTGAGGTAAAGGTCACCCAGAGGTTATTTGGACATCCATGGGTCCAGGATAATCCTAATAGGTCTGGATTACCACCTATTTCTGCGTGTGCAACCTGGCCTTTGCGAAAAGGCGTTTCTAGCTGTCTATTGTATCCGAAACAAATCTGTCATTTAACTTCTATATTTAAAAGTGCATAATGAATACAGATCCTCAACAATAAATTTAGACTGCGTTTGACAAGTCACCGATCGATCTTTACTGTATTTCTTGTGGGCCCATTGGTAAAAACAAATTAGAACGGGCTAAACTTAATATTCGGATCATTTAAAAATGGAATATTCCTTTTAGTGGTGAATATATATTTTCATTTCCCTTAAAATGCGATTACTTGAAAAAACATTATATTTAAAAAAAAACAACAACTGCATGTGTTAGGAGAACTTAATACTGGCTGTTTGCAATTCTAAGAAAAGCTGTACGGCACGGGAGTACTTAAATAGATTGTAAACGATTAATCCTTGTATCTCTCTGTGTATCTAGTTGTTGGAACTTAAACGTCTTACTTACTCCGTGAACCTGTACAGAACAATTAATAAGATATGCAGTTGGATTATCTTCTACTTCCATTTGTGATAATATACCGTAACTCTGAGTTTAAAGGATGTATTTCTTAAACAATCAAAGAACTTAGATCTCCCGCCAAATCCGTGTATTTGAAAACGAATATTTTCGAATAAATGAAAAAGCCAAAATATTCGGTGTTGATCATTCTTAAAATGTAAATAGTGTGCTGTAAATAGCTACAAAAACACACAACGACGTTGAATCAACGTCGAAACAACGCGTTGAAACAACGTTGTATTATACCTTGATTTTGAAAGTTGAAAC
>JAOXYB010061812.1:0-10608 GCA_028565635.1 Phoronis ovalis
CTCTGGAAATTATATTGGGAGAGAGGTATAGAGAATAGAAATTCAGTTTTATACCCTCTGGAAATGAGTATAACACCTCTGGAAATTATCAGTCTGACCTCCCCTTGAAATTTACACCCATCATGTTCTTATACAGAGGTAGAATTTTAGTTTGATACATATATACCCTTTGGAAAATAATCGTAGCACCTACTGGAAATGATCAATCTACCCCCCCCCCATGAAATTCTACATGCATAACCTACATTTAGTTGCAACGACATATTGTCATAAATGCGTTTTCCAAGCAATACACATGTGATTGAATAACAATATTTGGGAGGAAGACCATACATTAGATCAATAGGAAGAGTAACTTCTCTCCCTAGCATAAGAAAATTAGAGTGAATTTCGTACTCTCCAACGATAGGCTATTAACACTCTACCCAAGTGTTCTTCCCAATTATCATGATGATCATTACATATTGACGTTACATTGCCTCAATCGTTCGATTAAACCTTTCCACTAGTCCATCAGTCTGTGGATGATATGATGTGGTTCTGGTTTTATAAATACCTAAACATTTACATATCTCCTGAAACAATTGTGACTCAAACTGTCTGCCCTGGTCACTATGTATCTCACGGGGTACTCCCCATCTAGAAATAAACTCATCTACTATTATATTACTGATAGTAACCGTATCCATGTTTTGCAGAGGATAGGCTTCGACCCATCTGGTAACTTAATAATCGCATACGACTAATATATATTTATTGCCGGATTTGCTTTTAGACAGAGGCCCCATAATTTTTACCGCCAAAGGCTTCAAGGGTCCACCTTTTCTCACAATATGTCATCCTTATTTCTAACCCGGGATTTGTAATGACAGACATTTATCACATGACGTTCCGGTAAAGATAAGACAATAAGACAATTGTGTATGAGCTAAACGTTTTATAATATTCTAAAGAAAATATACCTTTAATTTCAGATATTATTATAAATATATCCCTCTATAGAAATATAGTACTACTTACTTCCTAGCTTTTGGTTTAACACATTCAGTGCTACGGACGTGACAGCACACGTCATGGTTTAGAACCACGTTCAGTGCTACGGCGAGTATACATGTCCAGACTACCCAACACGAAATAAATTACGAAATAAAGATAATTACCGTCGTTTCCGTGTTAGTTTCAAAATCAAAAAAATTCTAGAATTATTATAAAGGAACTTGGTAATAAATGTATTGATATGGTGCCTTTCTTTATATTAATAATACATGCAACATAATAACATGATTTAGTCAGGGAGTAAAAGTGGATGTCAAAATTAAGATAATTAAGAGACTGTTATCAGTTTGCCGGCAGCTGGGATACAATCATGGAAACAATAAATGAATAATTAATATGGCATGCTTGGTGAAAATGGAAACATGGACCTTATTTTCGCCGTCTCTCAACCAAGAATCGGCACTTTATATTATGTCTAATTTCAACCTAAAGTCAACGTTGCTTCAACGTCGATATATCGTTGATCGATGTCGTGACCAGATTTCAACAAACTACCAACGTTTTTATACGATTTAAGAAAATAATGTATGCGAAAAACCATCATATATTGATATAACAGCTCTTTGCACTAAGAGAAAGTACTTGACACTTTGAAAAGTAGCAAAATTTTAAAGTTATCATTTTCTCTCAAAATTAAAGTGGATAACTTTTTTGCAATAAATTACAAATTACTTGATGAATCTTGCTAAAACTGCCTACAAATATTCCTTAATGTGTTACTATATGAGAATTGTTTTCAGTTTGAAGTATTAATACTTGACGGCAAAGAGGATCCTGCTTTTAGTACAAACCATCACCATATAACGAGCCCAGCGCGGAATCAACCAGAAAACAATTTCGTGTTCAAATCCAAAGATGGACAAATCGCGATTTTGTTAGAAGCATTGCGAGGAGAAGAGTCACCGAAATCACCTTTTTTCAAACTAAATTACACAATGGCATTGTAATATTATGATGATATCTCTTTAACACTGTAATTAGAGCAAATAATGTCATAACATACAGTGTTTAAATAAGCGTAATTTTGAGGAACAAATATGAGGCACAGAAAAATGTTGTTTTGGATATTAAGATGATAAAATAAACCAATTATTATCAGGCACCAAGAAACCTCGGGGGGGGGGTACTCGAGATATTTTTTGGTGGGAGTGTGCAGCCCAGTTAAAAATTTTGGATTTGGATTGTATACTTCTTACTGCATTTTTTGGATTGCTACCATAAAGAAATTCAAAAATTTGGATTGCTACCCTGCTTACAGCAAATAATTTGGATTAATTTTAGGTTTGTATCCGTAAAACGATTTTTGGAATTTGGTTTGTATCAGTCAGTTTGCGTAAAAATGGATTACTACTCAAATATTTTAAAATTTTGGATTGCAACCCTTATATTTCACAAAATTTGGATTGCTACCCTAAAATTTCAAAAAATTTGGATTGGGTTTGCTACCACAAACTAAAATTTTGGATTGGGTTCCGCGGCACATCCCCGTGGTCAAAAAACCTTGAGTACCCCCCCCGGGCAAAAACATTGAATAAGACAAGTCAGTTTACCTTGCAGTTTTGTAGAACATAAAATAAACATTGTTTTTTTGCTTGGCCTGTTATATTCAAATACAGCCTGATGTAACATGGAGCTGCCGACACAATTAAGATTATTTCTGTATGTGGATACTTACATAAACTGTTTAATTAAAAATTAGTAGAAATTCACATCATTCAATGGATTATTTATTTAATATAACAGTAAACATGTAACATTAAAACATGATTTAGATTTGACATAGTTGGTAAAAGTATCTTTTTAAAAATATTTTATTTTATCGAATTATAAAGTAATTTATACATGTCTTGGGATGAGATTTAATGATGTAACGATTCAATAACATGATTTCATTTCCCAGACATTTTCTTGCACAATACATAGTAACCAATCTCTGAGCTTTGACATTATGATAATGTCAAAGCTGCTTATGAGGCCGCTTATATCAGAAGACCTTCATTTTTTAGAACGCGCAACTTTATTATTTGTATAGTACAGTTTAAAATGCCCTTAAAGAATATCAAATTGAATGAATTACTTTCAGTGAAATTTCTTGCCTTCAAGTGTATACAGTGCAAGTCCAATATTGATGTTTTATAAAATATACAGCAAAACGACAAACGTCACGGCTAATTTGCCTGTTGAATAAACCGCGGCGACTTTCTTAACATTCCCGTCTATAATAAACTGTAATAGCCCGCCGTACAACCTGTTCTAAGACTAAACATTAAATCGATCTGGACGACTGTTTGAAAAAGTTCGTTATTCTTTTAGCTTCAAAGCAAAATAATTCTCTTGCTAATATTCAGTGAATAAAGTGTTAACTGGATGACCAACAGCCTTATCATGTGAGGCTTTATGCTGTTAGCACCACAAGGATAGCCACCCGGATCCGCAACGTTAACTAACACCTGTCCCGATCCAAGGTTGTCACACCATATCTTTGTGCACTCGTTATCTTCGATTATGTAACCTGGAGGATACAACATACCTCTGTAATCACAAGCACCTTCTTGATGAGTTGTCGATACCGAAGAGGAAGTGATACGAGTTGTTGTTGCGCGTATACCATGCTCTAGTTCAAACTGATCACATGCCACAGCTGTAAAGTAATCAAAAGCTATAAGATAGCCACTGTTTCCATCATCACAATACATTCCATAACAGAATGAAGCACTTCGAGTATACTCGGCATGTTCACCGGGATGTAAATACCTCCCTTCGTAAAAGCATTGGTTCGGGATCGTTGTCGGGGGTGATGATGGCGTACCGGTCGTACGCAAACCGTGCTCCAGTTCAAACTGATCACATCCTTCATTAGTAAAAAAATCAAAATGCAATAAGCCTTGATCATAATCACAGTAAACTCCGCCACAAAAATCACCGCTGCGGCTATACCCAGCATATTCACCAGGATATAAATACCTCCCTTCGTAAAAGCATTGGTTCGGCGTCGTCACTTGGGTCGTCATAGGGGTTCCAGTTGATGCTCTTATTGGGGTTGTTACACCGGTTAAATCAGCGACATTTCCTTCCGTTATTTGTTCATTTTGCCTTTTAAATCTTTTCAAAGAGACTTCTTCACAGCTGTGCAATGCCGATAATGCACAGACCAACATTACCTCTAGAAATAAGTAACCAAACATTTTTAAGAAATTGCCATGCAGTCTGTACTTTAATATATTTTATTTACTGCTTTACTATATATAAAATGTCGTGCTCTATTTAGCACAGTTAAACTAGAAAAAAACTGTTTTGTTTGTCATCCAGCAGTATTATAGGTCATATAAATAATATTTTTTATCCGTTTTGGTACACTAAGATATGAGCTGTGTAAATGTGAATTAAATACCGTAGAGTACTTACAATAAGATTATACTTGCCCTTTGTAAATACTTTTACACGTTTAGTATATATGAGTTGGATATTTTAATATTTTAGTTATTTTTTAATACAAATATAACATATTTTTTAAAGAAATATATTTGTACGATTACGTTATATACGGATACATGTAGATCTCATTGCCAGACAATTTGGACACTGGCTTGATATATTCAAAAGGTAAACAGAAAACCTGGCCTTATTCTGCCTTATCTCATTTCTTTATACTGCCATCGTATTGCGCCAAATTTTCTATTGGATTTCCAACACTCAACAGAATTCTGCTATTTATAACTAACTAACTTTAAGTTGTCATCAAGCATGAAATATCACTCACAAGTTAGCCTGTTGTGAATAATACGCCAAGCTGACCTCTGAATTGCCCATGCTGGTCAAGCACTGGTGCTAGTCCTCAGAGCTTTTTTACATCTACTAAAGAGATCGATGGTACCACCATTAACATACATGGGGAAGATGATGCCTCGCTGAAATTCCACTCCAACCAGTGCGTGTACTAATATAAAACTTGCATACTAATTTTCGCGTAGCTGCAGCATGTTTTCTGTGTACTGTTTTGAAGCTGATGCTGCGGAATTCAACTAGAGAATGGTGAAAAGTTTTGGAATGTTTAGAATACAGGAAGATCTGAGGACATTATATTGGATTTTATTGGATTTATTTTCACTGTCTACATCTATTCTGTCCTGCCGGCTGTATCCATAGTCCGCTAAGCAAAGCAATTAAAGCTCCCTGGCGAGTCATCATAATAGCAGATGATGGTCTACA
Source organism: Phoronis ovalis (assembly GCA_028565635.1). NCBI lineage: Eukaryota > Metazoa > Phoronida > Phoronidae > Phoronis > Phoronis ovalis. The sequence continues at coordinate 5,266 of JAOXYB010061812.1, forward strand.
TCGGAAAATTTTAGATTTTTATCTACTTTTCCTTGCTGTCTGATACCCTTTTTGGGCATAATTTGAACGTAGATTGTTTCCAAAAAAAGTTAATACTATATACAATAAGTCGATAAATTTTAATTAGGCATTGGTATTTCAGAACAGAAACAGGCCGGACAAAATTTGACAAAGGTCTGGAAAGGTACAATGTTCCATCTATATCATTGCTAACTCCTGGCAGCCACTATATAATATACAAAAAAAAACAGCTAAAAACTGTACATGAGAGTTCTCATAATATCGTACGTAGTTGTCTTACCTAATTATACTAAAATGAACGCGGGGGCCTGTTGTCGGTTGATCGGAAACATTTTAAAGATACAACTCCGTTAACCAGAAAAAATCGTATCTTACGACCTTATCTTTACAGTGTTACGGAATCGTAATTATTTACGGAACCATAACATTACAATGTTTCCGACAACGGGCCGCAGAAGTTTAACTGATAATTCAGAAGTGTTAAAAGAATTGTCTTGATACAAAATATTTTATATACTTTTATTATAATTTGTAAGCTGTTCGTTACAATTAAATATGTACTGTATAGGAGTGTTCAAGATGGACAAACTGGGCTTTTGCATGGCTAAAATGTTTTGGTGAAAAATTGAAATCAGAAATGTCAAAACGGCAGAAAGAGGTATTTGAAAAACAGATATTTGATTTTTTTGGATAATAAAAATAAATTAATGTGTTTCGACTTCGGTTTGATGTTATGTAGGGCCGGCTGGTGACGTGCGTCTCTCAATGATTCCTAGGAAAATTACCTTGGATGAGACAGGATCAATAGTCGACCTAAATACCTAAATACTGCATGGTCTCCGTGATGGGGTCAGCTCGATAGTCCGAAGACCCATTAGTCCGAAGGTTCATTAGTCCGAAGGTTCATTGGTCCGAAAACCCCATTATAGGGACAAGCAAAAAAAAAAAAATGTTGCGCCCCAAATGCCGCATTTCTACAGCTCCTGTATGTTACAGAGCCGTAATTTCCTTTTTGTGTCATCTAAAATTATCTGGATACTATAAAGTTAAAGTTAGCATTATTAGTACACATGTATAGTTACATATTGGACGTAGCGAAATTAAAATTTTGTTAATTTTTTTTATCGTATAGCGAATTAATTCACTCCGTTCGCACATCTTGTATAGTACCCACTCGTTGACTGCTATAAAAAAAACCTGGAAATAAATGTTTGTACTTTTTTTTATCAAAAACTTAGTGTTAGTGTTTACCGATGTCGGTTCCTACTTTTGATGTAGCGGCATAGATGTGCACTCACACAAGATGCTTTCATCCCGCTGTCAAGCACTGACATGATGACAGATCGCGAGCGAAAAGGTGTCTAAAAATACATAACTTAATACAATGAATACAGTTGCAATTTTCTCACGCATGAAAAATTCCAACAGTATCGAAAAAATCCTTTATCGCGAAATTTGTTGGAACATGCGTACCCACCTTTATATTACCTGTCATTCCCCCGGGATAAAACAACAGAAAATCATTTTAATATCATTATTACTCATTCCAAAAAAAAACCAGTGTTATCAAACAAGAGTTAGAAACCTTGTGGCTCATTTGTGTTGCATGAAAAAGAACTCAGTTTGGACGTACACGTAACAGATGAAAATAAATAAAATAAAAAAGATTACTATCGCTATGCTCTGTGAGAACTTTTTCTGGTACATTATCATTTAATATCAACTATTCTGTTTATGCTCTTGCTATTAATATATGGCTAAAAGAAGAACGTACGCGATATTCAGAATACTCATACAGCAGACCCGTCAGATGGGGGGGGGGTACGTGCGTTGAGTGCGAACTGGGGATAACCCATGTAATGTTAACGCGCCCCCTTTGAAATGGGAGGACCGTTAACGTAATGTTAACACACCCCCTTTTGAAATAGTAAACGCACCCCCCTTTGAAATAGTAACGCGCACCGAATTCACAGGGAGAGACGCGGCACTCACTGCCCGCAGAGAGCAATTGGAGAGGTTCTTTTTTTTTTTGGTTGTCAATTTAATTTGGGGAGCACGGAGAGGGGTTTTTTTTTTTTTTTTTTTGCTTGTCCCTATAATGAGGTTTTCGGACCAATGAACCTATGGACCAATGAACCTTCGGACTAATTGGTCTTCGGACTAGCGACATGGTCTGTGATGACAACCGAAGGCTAATGACTAGCGGCATGGTCTGTGATGACAACCGAAGGCTAATGAGCTGTGCCCGTGGAGCTGTGCGATTGTATCAGAAACGGCAACTAAGCAATGAGTGCCTCTGCCGCCAGCCTAATGAGTATGAACTGTAGTGACCTTTAGATCATGTGCGTGAAGGAAACCGTGACGAGAGCTCGTCTTAGTTCGCCATTTTGTTTTGGAAGTTATAGACCTCGCAGAAATTTTGTTGAATTGTGCCCCATAAAGTGAATGAATTATTTTGTGATCGGACGTAGAACTTGCTTTAGCTTCCGTACGTGCTGGTGCTGCATATGGATGGTTTTTATGGGATTTTACCGGATTTTTGGACTGGATATTGTCTTTCAGACGACCCAACGTGTAGTACGTCACATATTGGTTTATAGTAAGACACAGTGTTCCTGCCCAGGGATTTTGTTCCCAGAATTTCAGAAGTGGATACTGGATATCTGTAGGATGAGATGAGAATCGGTCACGGGGAATCAGTCCCCATCAGTGAAGTTTACTAGTTCTAAGACTAAGACAGGTAGATAGATGATTTATTTCATGGTATAAAGCTAACTAAAGGCTGTTTTTTTTAACTAGTTCAGTGGAGGGCACTCCCACAGTCAGCTGGCTAGAAAGTTGTTATATTTGTTATTAAAAATAAATAAATATTAATATAGTATCCAATGGGATATACTATCACTGCATCCTTAGGATGCAGTGATAGTATATCCCATTGGATACTATATTAATATTTATTTATTTAACAAATATAACAACTTCCTAGCCAGCTGACTGTGGGCACTCCCAGGGGGTACTGCTATTCAAAGTCACAGTGTATATATGAGATGCATGAAAAACATACCCTGTGGTAAATGCGGGATAATTATAAATATAATGTGCTGCCTAATAGACCCCCTTTTTTAGCTCCCGCATTTACCACAGGGTATGTTTTTCACGCATCTCAAAGCTTTATTTAATTACCACAGGGTATACTTTTCTTGTTGGTATATTTCTTGGAAAAAGCATTTAATTACTCCAGGTATGAAAAAATTAAGGTTCGTAAACTTTATGTACTTATTTACCACAGGGTATCTATTTCGGGAGTTATTTATGACAGGGTATATTCTTCATGTTTTTTCATTTATGACGGTATATTTTTGGTGATCTTTATTTACCACAGCGTCAGGATTTTTACGCTGGGCTGCACACCCCTACCAATTTTTCTGTCAAGTACCCCCAGGAGACCACTTAACAAAAACTTGGTGGGACTGTTACTCTTGTACATAATATATACTTACGGGAGGTGCAGGCCCCACTTCAAAACACAAGACTTGGAGAGCTTGGTGGAGCAGCGGTTACCATGTCCGCCTGGCATGTCAAAGGTCCCGGGTTCGATCCTGGGCTTGTACATGCGTTTCAAGGAAATAAAATTACCTGGCTCTCCACAGTAGGGACTGTGTTTCCCTCATGGCTCGGATGACTATGTTAAATGGCGGTCCCGTTTCTGTGAGGTCTATCTCTTACTGATGTACCCATAAGTTCATACATTTTCCTATTCATTGCTCAAATGGTATGTTTATTTTGAAATCTTATAGGACTGTATTTTTCTTCTTTAATGTTTCAGGTTCCGGTACACATCTACTACGCCATGCCTGTCTGTGCCATTCAGCACCGATGTGTCACTGGAAGATTCGTGCCGATTCAAATAAAAATTCTTAGCCAACGGGGTCCATGCTTTGACAAACATAACTTTGTGATGCATTGGCTAGAGTGGCAAGTTAAACATCTGCGAAAGAATCTGTATGCGAAGTTTAAGAATGCTGAAAAAGTATGCATTGATGGTGACAACGTTCAAATACTGCTTAAACCTCGAGAAATATGTTCAGAAAAACTTGTTAGTGATCAAAATGTGGCTGAAGGAGATTGTAATGAGCATGTGACTGAAAGTGGTCATGATGGTCATGTGACGAGTCTTGAGGGTGAAGGTCATGATGGTCATGTGACGAGTCATGAGGGTGAATGTAGTAAAAAAGACTCTTGTTCATGTATAAATGAAGAAACTCTCAAAACATCTGTGGAACAAAATAACGAGTTGTACAGAGATTCATGTGGACATGCACATTCCGGACAAGCCTCTGCATCCAGTACTGCTGCACATCAAAGAAAAGAATGCGCAAGTTTATCAAAGTGTGTCTGTGGTTCTGTATCAACTAGCTGCTCTCGTAAGAAGAAATTAACTAGAAAGAAAAGGCGCAAGTACAAACATCGTGTAACAGTGTTAAAGAAAAATGTTGTCGGTGAAATGAAGGAAGATTGTTACCATGGTGATGACAATATTAATACATCTGTGTTGTGCTCTACTGAAAAGGAGGAACAATTTTCAAATAAAAAAGATTTCACAAATTTTCTGAGGTAATATAATGAGTTTTTAAGAAAATAAGTAGTGCTGTTCTAATTCTGGGAATAATGATCTTCATTGTTGGTCACTTATAAATTTGTCACATAGGAGAAGTAGCTTTAATTTTCTGTTCCCTCTATCATCCAAAATATTTATTTTAATCATTTCTATTTCCTAGTATAATTTGACTATCTCAAGTTTTTACAAAGATATCACAGAATATAATGAAAACACGGGGAAAAAGAGAGATCGGACACCTTAGAGGACAATAATAAGCATGCTAAAGTGCCATCTTTGATTTTCATGATGTCGTAGTATTTACACCATGCAGAATCAAGGACTACATTTTGTGTTCTCTTCATTCATATTTTAATAACTTAAATGTCTAGTACTATATATAGTTCAACCAGTTTTTGAATAATTAGTCCCAATAGCAGTTAGTAGTGACAGGCTTTGTAATGCAATGTATTTTGTTGAGCATAACTTGGAAATCTACTTAATGTGGGATGGGAATGAAAAAACAACAGCTCAATCAGTCATATAAAACAGGCCTATCAGTCATGTGAAACAGCCCAATCAGTCATGTAAAACAGCCCAATCTGTCATGTGAAACAGCCCAATCAGTCATGTGAAACAGCCCAATCAGTCATGTGAAACAGCCCAATCAGTCATGTAAAACAGCCCAATCAGTCATGCATGTAAAACAGCCCAATCAGTCATGC
>JAOXYB010061823.1:0-10608 GCA_028565635.1 Phoronis ovalis
TGACAAAAGTATTGCATTTTCATAACATTTTTCTACAATGCAATACTATAATTTTGAAACGCTTGGCACGGCATACGCCCGGGTCATAAATCTTTATGCTGGAAGCCTGGAGCATGTGTTACTGACTGAGAAAAATAATGGATGAAATTGGTCCGATGCATCTAGTAGGCAGGAAAAAGTATTTTTCACTCATGCAAGATCTTGCAGGTACTTTTATAATTACTGAGCTTGTATTTCTATTACTTTTTTTGCTAGCTGGAATTACGTACAGTTTTGATCATGACCATTATTTTACCATGACTAGCCCTTGAAATTAATATTGCTATTCACATATCTTCTACTGCTATCGGATAATCAGCAAATCCAGATTGGAATCACGATGACGACTAACTAACTAAAAAATAGATTAAAAATGTGCAAAGCACATACTGATATTGCGACTAATCTTTGCGGGAGAGCTCTGCTGACCAGTCAGTAGGACTTTAAATGGATCTGTGGCCGGAATCTGCTGATACTATGTCTAATGGGAGTAACTTTTGATAACTTTTGGGAAGAAAATTCCTCTGGAAATTTTAGTGTTAGTGTACTGTGAATCTATGTCAATTTGCTGCTGTGGCCCCTACTGTTTATTAATGATAACTGGATAACATCTAGTTTCGGTACTGCTGAGTGTTGATTGATAATCTTGTACATGTTACATAATCTGGTGTAGCGCCTTCTGTCTTCTATCTCAGTCACACTGCTGTGTCTGTTGTGGTCACTCAATGCAAATCTGCATGGCAGCTCTGCGTTGAACGATTTTAATCTTCCTAACATTTTTAGATGCAAAATGGTCCTAAATGGAAGATGCGTACTCTAAATGGGGTCCTACAAGGGTAAAGTAGGCACTGTGTTTGGTCTTTGATCCACACATTTACAGGTTTCAGAGAAGACCCAAGACTCGATTAGCTTTAGAGTGATAGTAGTGATGTGAATATTCCAGCGTAAGTCGTTGCTGAACCCATCTCCAAGGTATGGATGGTGGGGTACCTCACTAAGGATGGAATCTTGCAATCAAATGTTATCGGATGTCTTAGCCTGGTGATGCGGAGAGTATGACATTCCTTTGCATTACATCTCATTAGCCAATCATTAGACCAGTTAACTATATGTTTTTCACAGCAAGACAAATTCAAACACTGTTGCTTACGAAAAGCATGGCACAACGTGTTCTTAGAATAACGGTACTTTGGATTTTAATTTATTATTGTATTTATTTTGAATTTCCATGGTGTTCGTCATATTTTGACATACTTTCCAACGTGGCGAAGACTCGCAACGGATACTAGACTTGCATAAGTTTAAAATGATATTGTTAGTTTTTTTTTGCTAAGATTTAATTTTTATAATTATTAATAATGGTTTAAACCAAGAATTTAATTCATTACTTAACTTTTTAATTTTTGTTTTCATAAAATCAGCTTGGGCAGCTATAAATTAAAGTGGGGGAAGTTTAGACTTACAGTGGTACTTTGGTTTTAAAGCATATACAAACACCCTGCTGTATAAAGTTTATTTTTCCAACTAATGATTTATGTTAAAATATTTGGGCAGGCTGACTGAAGCAAATCTAAAGGAATACAGATATTAATGGTATTTAGTTACCATGAATACAAATTACCGTTACGCCGAATTATTTATCAACTTTATTTAACAAATTTTGTCCAAATGATGAAATAAACCTTCGTGAAATAACAACACATAAAGAACAGGCTACGTAATGTTTTGAGTAAAATTACAGATTTTCGTTAAGAAATGGTTGCTATGGTTACCATAATACATGCAGGTGTTTATTTTGTATTAAAAGTTTTCAAATAATGCGTACTTTTTAAATTGCATTATATAGTGATTTCGGTCTTTCTAGCATTGTAGGAAAACATTATTTCTTATCATTCAACTAAATAAATGCCGCAACAACACCTTCTCACTATGGGACTGTGATATTCCGGCTAATATACAACACAATCCGTAAAATTAAACAGCAAATTGGCCTAGGGACACCCACTACCCCGAAGAAACTGCCCGGGTCCGAGTAGGACTCTAATGTAAATGACCCGCATGAGATTATAGTTTTCATCGTGTCTAGTAAAAGGCGATTATCTTTCTATTTGTTTACTTGTGCACGTGAAAATAGTAATCCGCGGGACTAGTTTTCTAATTGTTTGGTTCGAATTACACTATGCTTGTGGCCCCGGGGGGGGGGCAGTCAATACGAAAGTGGGTACCTATATATGTTCCAACGTGGCTTTTCAAAAAAGCCGCTAACGAAGTGAAATTCTGCAAAAACTACCCCCTAAGGAAGTGAGTTTTTTGAAAAAATACACCCATGAGGAAGTGACTTTTGGAAAAAACACTCCTGACGAAGTGTAACAATTCAAAAAAAACCCACCCCTTTTCGTGATTTTAACCGAATAACAGACCCTAAGCGCGTAATGCGCGTTACGCCCCAGCGGTTCTAAAACATACTCTTTTACGCGAAATTTTGTTGGAACATGGTACCCACCTTCATACTGACTGCCTCCCAGGGGGCTTGTGGATGTAGGTAATTTAAGTTTTAAAAAAACATCACTGGTGTCGCGGTTAGTTGAATGCTAACATTACCCTCAAGTCTACCACTGGAACAGTTCAAACGAATTTTTGAGGACATTTTCCTCTTTAAGTACCCTAATTGGTTATATATGTAGCAGGTCTGATAGTAGTAAATACGATAGACGGGGATAATAAAGTGGATAAAACTGGGATAAAATTGCGCAGCCATTTCTGCTCGTGGCCGTTCCTTAACGGGACAACGATTAGACTGATTTGTATTGTAACTGTTCGAATAAAGCAGGTAACGGCGCAACACGTGTTAGCTGTAATATAACACAACACCTACTGAAGCGCGCAACAGTGCGCCTTATAAAATACCTTTAAAGCGAGTAACGGTGTTTGGATCGGGTGATAAATGTTACTGATATTATATTCGTTTCTAACAGTAATTGTTTTACATCTTCCAGGAACCACAACCCTATGACAACAATAGAAACAATCTGTAACTCTCTTGCATTACTCCCTGTGATGCATGTCCAGTTACATCTTATATTTCAAACAATTTTAAAGTCTGGAAAAAATGACATTTCTAGATCTAGGTAAGAAGTAAACTAAAGAGAACGGAAACTGCGCAAAATAATTATTTTATATAACCAGTATTTTTGGTAAAATCATGACTAGGACTAGTTTGTACATGGATTTAATATCCAGAACACATATACAAATAGGCCAATATAATGCCTTGTTAGTAATTACCTCAAGTATACCATTATCTGTATCGTCGTGATTATTCCATACCCGATTCCATGTCACCTGTTGCAAGTTAGTTGTCGCCTTTGCGGCTGAAATAGTTTTAATTGGATTAATATATTGAACGTTAACCTGCATGGTTTATTATTTTCAGTGCTACTTTAACTTTTCATGTGTTCCATCTTGTCTGGTTATATTCAGAATTTCTGAAATAATATTTTAGAAAGTATAGCCTGCCATTTCTCATAATACTGTGTAAACCAGAAGAGAAAGTAAAAATTAAATTTCAAAATTACCTAATTTTTTTATGTGTTCAGCTTGGGCAACAACCAATTGATCCAGGACTTGTTGTTTCAGACCAAAATCTTGAATCTTCCTATCACTCAGACTTTGCTTTGCTTGTATTGCTGCACTATTCTGAACTAGCAATGCTTTATCTTGCTGAAGGCTTTGGATTTGCTCATTTGCATGTTGCAACTGAGTTGTTATTACGGCATCTTTTTCTTGCAGAGACTTTATCTGAGTGTTGACATCAGTCAGCTGTTTCAACTGTGTTTCAACTGTGTGCAACTTGTTTTCAGCTTCCTGCGATCTATGTACCAGTGAATTGATTACTTTCTCCATCATAGCTATCTTCGTATTAACAGCTTCAGCAGTACCTTGTGTTGCGGTATTATTGGCCGTTGAACCGAGAACCTTTGTATACACAACAAGGCCAACCAACGCTAACACAATGCTTAGCCTGCTTCCTAACATGATTCCTGCTAAGAGTACCTTCAGTCAAAGAAGAAAATGAGGTGAATGAATTTTGTAATTCCTGACAACTAATATATATTTTATCTTTTACAACGAGACATTACCTAGGACAACCACGATAATATATATTTATATTGGTAATGTTTTGACAGCGTTCCCAGACAACTTTACTTAACATCTAACATCTTATTATATTATGTATCAAAGTTTATCTTTTTAAGTGACACATAACATCTGATAAAAGTGATACAGTGTTTATTTTGATTATGAATGTCGATAACGTTGAAATATAATATTTATCATATCGAACTTATAGATGTCATGTCATTTACGCTATTTATATATTTTTTAGAAAATATGCTAATATGCATATATGCACATTCTTAAATGAGTAAACATAAAATGTCATACATAATAATGTTACATGGTTTTCCTTTTTACATTTAGCCTCAACACGAACAGTACACTTAAACGTGGGATTACTGTACACTATCAGCTTTCTCAATTAGCTATTTGTAACTGTAACTGTTAGTTTTGTTCAGGTTACGGATGCATTTCATACAAATGCCTATTCAAATAAAGACCTTTTATGTCCATGCTTGCTTTCACACAACAGTCTCCGGTAATGTAGTTTACTTATATTCAGTGGTGCTACGTATACTGAGGTTCTATAGGTATTTACTAGACGGCACACGTGGCAAACCACGGATCTTGATAGAGATGTAGGTCACGTAAGGTCGAGTTTAGACATGTTCACGTGACTCTCACACAGGCAAGAAAATGATAATGAAAAAGGTTTTAAAATGCTCCATTAAATACGATATCGTTCACAGATTGACACCCAAATTTGAGGATCCCGAGCCATCGTCGATACCTATGATGTGCGAAAAGATGAAGGTTCTACATGTAACAGTTTTGAAGATATTTGGTGGAAAGAGTGACAGACCAACAGACGGACACTCGAGATTTAGTAGTATAGATTAAGCTGTCTGTTAAACCTATCCATATGCTGCACTGATGGTTCAATTAATATTTCTGCTAAGATATAGTATTCCAGATAGAGCTTGCAGCTAAAATTCAAGTATATGTTTATATTTGCATACAATTATTCGGATGAGTTTTTTAGGTAGTATATGGAACTATATTAAATTTATTTTGGCTGAGCGTATAACGGCATTTCTTACCCCATGTATGGTACTGCACAATGTGGACAAGAATCAGCTAATTGCCTAGAAGCATACGGTAAATGGGTATATTTGTTTACCGCGGGCTGTATTTTTTGGAAAACACAATTACCACAGGTATTTGAAATTAAGATCTGAAAATGAATGTACCACGGGATATATTATGTACTGCAGCGAAGTTTTTCATAACACAGTTAAGTTCTGTTTTTTTTCTCTTCAATTTAATACGCGTATATTTTGGCGACCATATTTGCACCAAAGTGCTCATCTATCCATATACCTTATAAAGGATACAGGATGATCAAGAAGATTCCTCCAGGCAATTTCCCCTAGACCATTCTCCCTGGATAATCCCCATTTCTCCAATTCCCATATAAAGGATGTCTGTAAGGTGTCGAATGTTGTATACATGTACATAACTCTAGCCAGAACTATGCTTATGTCGGTTTTAAACTTATCTTCAAGCCTTTTTTAAAATATAACGTTATCGCGAGCTGCGTCAATACGTTTAAGAAAATATGTCTACAACAAAATTAACAAGAAATATAACTACCCGGCGAATTTCTGTTTCTAATTTCTGGAGAGATTTTATGTTAGGCACCAGTAACAACCAACAATATTGACATTGCTTCTAGCAAATAAAGATGAAACTGACTAGGGAACAGATTTTTGTTGGTTTGTTGCTGGCATTAACAATACGGATTTCGGTTAGTTTCATTAAAATATCATATTATCATAACATGCTTTGCAATATGGCCAGTCTTAGAACTTAGCAAGTTTATTGCCTTTTGAATCAACATAAAACAGCAAAATAAATAGACAAAATTAGTGTGGACGTTACCAGATAAGTAACGAGAGTGAAACATTTCGAATTTTAAATAGCAGCAAAAAAATTAGCAGATATGACGGGGCAAAACTAATCTAGGATTTTAATTAGCAAAAAAAATGCAAAAAATACGGGTACGAAAATAACTTCGGTTTTAATTAAACTGGACAAGCAAATTTCATTGTCTTAATTCATATTCTTAATTTAAAACTATATATTGAAACCAGGTTATCGAAGAAAGGGAGTGCATGATATTTTCTTTAAATGCGTTTGTAAATGTGGATTTTTCAAAGCATAATTTTTTTGAAGGGGAATTTTTAAATTGTCAAATGTGCAAGCATCAAATCAAATTTTTATTTTTTTTTTGACTTCAAGTTCTTGGGGTATACCTTCGTAAGACTAAATGTATTCGACGGGGATATCTAGGTGATAGCGTTAATACCTCAACAGAATATAGGATTTGCAGCAGGTGCCGCTTGGAACCGTGACTTCACGAATTGTGCCTGCAGTGAAATACGATACTGATATAAAATGTTTTTTACGGTAACTTTTCCTGCGAAAATATGTATTGAAATATTTCAGTTTACAGATTTTTTTTCCACATAATTATATATATAGACACATTTACATGACGTTGATTAACATGTAGATAGATAACACATTCTTCCTGTAATGCTATTTGCATGTACTTGGTGGTGTTAATGTTTACAAATCCCGATCGAAACATCAATCAATTCCGTACTTTGGAAAATAATTTTTCAAGAACTGTTTGCTTGTTCATTCGTAACATACCTTGAATATAATGTTCATTCATAAATAACTGTAAATAACTTTTTTTCAGCAAAGGATTGCTTTTAAGTACCGATGCTTTGAACCATCAAAAGCAAAATGTTTTTTTTGAAGTCAAAAGGTTCATATTAACATATTACCCGCTGTAGAGCCAATGACAAAACTTACGTTCTCAAAAAATATGCACCTTACATGTACTTTGTGCATTGATAATAATGTGCTTGTAGTGGTTGTTATGGTATGTCGACTTCACCCTAGTGCGCAATAGTGCATCGACTTCATCAATCAAAAAAGACACTGTTCAACTGGATAATAGGAACGTTTATTTTCTGATTCCATAATTTCTGTAAAATTACAAATTATACAAAAATAACAGTCATTCATAGTTACATAAACAACGTGTAAAAATACACACAATTGAGGGAATTAAACAATACAAACAACTGGCAAATCATAAAGTAATCAACAAGCAACAAACCTAATTCAAGTGGTGTCTCATAATTACAGCAACTTTACAATCTTTCCATAAATTCAAAACCAACAAAGTACATCTGAACATGGTAAAGAACAAAGCTCAAGTGACACATCTCGAGTAGCTTGTGTACTATCAACCCTGTCTATTTGAATATCAATACACTGTACACTATACATGTAGCTCTCTATTATGCAAATTAGTATATGCTGGTACACAGGTATAATAAACTCACAAAAGATGTCACCGCATGTCAAGACCAAATATACAGATAACAATATATAGATGGAGCCACTGTCATTACAGTTCTTATTTACCTACCTGCTAGTTACATTTACTTTTTTTAAGAAAAGGTGGAGGAAAAAGTTTCCGCTTCAAATTTGAAACACATTTTTGGTATCAATATACAAACATACGCCTCATCTTACATGCAAATTCTTGCTATAGTTTGACCTGATGTAACCCAGCTTGCTGAATTTCAAATCGTTTTTAGTTCTAATCTGATAACTGTTTCGTGTCTTATAGTTACATGCGTTTGTTATAATCTCTACTTTAATTTCCTTCTAGAGATGGAAAGCATCGTGTGTCCATTCAGCAACAAGAAAACGTTGTGGCCTTGCATTTGTAAGCACATTACAGAAAATCATGATGCTGACACAAAATTGGAAGCTGACAGTATGTAACCATGGGTATAAAGAATGATAGTGTCTAACGATTGCTATTAAATAGTCAGTGCGTATTTTCAAGGCATAATGAAAACTCTTACACAAGAAAAACACAAATATTGTAGACCTACGAAAAAAGAATGGAGTGATAGAGAAGAAATTAACCATTTCAACTACACTAAATGATAGCTTGACCGGTCAGAAAATACTGATACAGTTATATATAAATAATGCAAGAAGTATGTATTTAGAGTGTACAAAATTAGTAAAACGGGGCAGATTCAATTCATTAAAACTCTTAAAGAGTATCTGTAAGCACTGCATCATAAATTAATCTTGTATTTCTCCAATTTCAGGACATATTACAAGAGGAAAGAAGAGAAAGGCAAAAACAGGCAAATGAAGACCCATTCGACAAAAAGTTACTAATAAGAAAAATGATGAAAAAGACAATAGTTATGCAGACGTTATCGTACATTTATCCCGAAACTAGCATATATTCTCAATACAACATTGTAAAATATTGGATTTTATGCTGACGTGCTGTTGAATCGTTGATTAAGTTATTTCAATATGGGGATATAAGAAGCATAGTAGTCAAGGAATAGGCAGAAGCAAAAATTTTGTTGGAATTAATAGGGCAGTAAGTGTTTTCGAACTTCGGCTACTCTTGAGATATGAGATGGTCATGACCCTTACGAACAAGCCGTAAGGCTATCCATAGTAAGGGTCATGCTTGCAGGACTACTGGAGGATGTGATGCCTATGGTATAATAATATCTATTATATATAAAACATTTTGCATTATATTATTTTTTTTAATTTAAAATTACGTACAAAATATATGTATATATTACTGTTATACCACTTATTTATTTATTAATAAACGACATGTATAGCACCCTTTCGTTTTCGTTGTTTTGCTTTGTGAAAACTTTCCCGAGTTATAGGTCGAAGTTCATGCATGCTCTCGTTTGTATTAATACCTACTAGAGATAACGTGAGATTGCCGGAAGTGTCCTTACCCTTTCCTCTTACCAACATGGCAGAGTCAGACATAGGTAACATCTTGGAGAATGTAAGTATGTTTGCAATAGCGTGCTTATTTGACCAAAGTTATACACAATAGTTTGTACTAAAGTAAAATAAATAGTGGCGAGTGCTCAGTGGCAGTGAAAACTGAAATATACAGAAAGGCTCGTTAAATCCAGTAAATGAACGAGAACGAGGCTGCTGATGAACACACGTTTTGAACAGAGCTCAGACAATTTATCCTGTTTAACATCTTTTAAATGTCTTCTTACCTTTTAAAAGTATATTGGCTTCTTAAATACGAATTACAGATGTCACATATGAGTGTTTTAATATAGTTGAATTTTAGTTTTAAATATTTTATGGTTGTAAGACAACCAGGTCGGTGGACTGGTTCCCGCCATTTTTTGCTTTGTCCCTTGCAGGTGGACGACTAATAGTTGGAGGGTATATGCATCTGTCACATTTTTGCTAGAACTTATATCTTTTAACACAATAACCCTAGCCATTTTCTCGGGTCTCTTAGTGACGTGTCTTAGCTGAAACTCTGGTCGGCCCAGAGGACAACAACTTATTATATATCTTTTATTCTTATTGTATATATTACACGTCACCCCTGCTTAGGTTGTATCCTTGTTTATTAATTTATATTAATTTATATACACCAGTGATATTTTCATGTCGTGTACCACACCGTAGGTGACAACTACCAGGAGTAGCCGAACTGTTAAAATTAAAAAGTTTTAGACTGACATATTCATTGCTCATTTGCAATATTAAAAAGTTTGAATGACATTCAGTTGTAACTTGTTAGAATATACTCCTATGTTAAAAGTGTCAAATTGTTGATTTTTTTTTATCTCTGGTCCTAAACAGCCTAAAAAGTATAGTCATTATTATACATAACCAAACATTTAAAACTATCAAACAAAAACTTACAAATTAAAGTAATCTTTCACGATATGTATACAAATGGTCTTAGAATGTGCCAGATTGCAGGAAAATGCATCAAAAATATCAAAATTTTTCTGGGGGCATGCCCCCAGACCCCCCTAAATATGCTTCGCGCTTGTCGGCACTCACGCTGTCACCTTATTTTTCATGCTTCAGTCTTCACTTTTCCTATTTTTCATACTTCAGGCCCAGTACCCCCCCCCCCTACCCCATTTATCTAGATATGTACCAAACATTTCTCACAATGGAAAGCACTAACGGAAAAATTTACTTTTGCGTAAAGCTTCATTTTATTGTATTTGTGTTCTTTATAAATATAAACTTTAAATGTTTCGCTTCTATAAGTATGTTTGCTGTCAATTATCAAGATGCGAAAGTGCCTAATTCATGTTAAGTGATAATAACATTTTTTCAGGAAATTACCCAAAACGACAATTTCTTCGAACAACTGATTGCAATAAGGTTTGTGCACCACATGTATCTCATTGTTTGTGTGCTACACTAGTATGTACATTATAATAATTACATAACTAATCTGTGTATTGAATTATTCATAGCGAACTTTAATATTGATCCAGGTTTTTTAAGATTTCAACTTTCACTGTTTTGTCC
>JAOXYB010061834.1:0-24912 GCA_028565635.1 Phoronis ovalis
GCCACTCGAAGTACACAGCGATTACCACACATGTAACACATGAAATAACATAATCTAATGTGTATTCTGTTACCTGGATTCTGTCTTCTGGCAAGCTAGTTCTCATCGATAAAATTTCACGCGCGTTTACGTCCGGGTAATGTGCTTCGTGAAATGCCTTTTCTAACAGTTCAGCCTGTTGATTGGTAAAAATTGTCCTACAATATAAACAAAAGCGATTTCTTAAACGTCATTGCGAATATATATTTTTTTTTTTAAATTTAACTTGTTTTTATTTTGTGCAATAAATACGTAATGTGACAAATAAAAAAGGGAAAGAAGATTGATTTTATTTTAAGGATCAGTTCACTACCAGCTTTTTCGTGTACAACTTTGGCATGCACTTATTTTTGTAAACAAAATAATTCAAAAGGAAAAAACAATTTAGTCCAAGTTTGATAGATTCCATTACGTCATGCTGTATTTATCGCAGTACGTTTGTGGCTCTTTTATCACCCATTGAATATGCAGGTGCTGGATCGTTTATTTGTTTATAAATATATGTACTTCTTAAGACATGTACTTGTTACGTCATTATTTACTGTTTAATGCCATGCTTGTACATTTAAGACACGTATATCTTAGTCACTAGTAAGCATAGCTAGTATTGTCGTATTTAATTTTCGTACTTGTGCAGTGTTTAAAAATGCATCGAAATGTACCCTGTCTTAAGAACTAGCCACAATATCATCTAATTACGAGGAGTAAGAGAATCTACAATGAATCTTAGTGTTTGCGTGCCGCGAATGATAGGTTTTGGAAACAAATTATGGTCCTGTCAACATATCAAGACAGCGAGTAGCCTATCCCACTGGAATCTGATTCGTGTTGTAGATTTAGTAAAAAAGGTAACACATTTATCCCAGGACATTTGTGACTTAACTGGGCCCGAATTAGACAAATCTCGAATAGGAAAACAAATAACTGATGACAACTGAGTTATTTGCAATATTTTATTTTAATACGAATAATCGTTGCAAAAGGAATTGTCAATTCATTCCGTTTGTAAAAATCCAGGGCAATACTTTTTTCATGGATTCTTTTTAACTTTCTATATCTTGGGCGCTGTCGATGGGAACGGAAATGCGGACTTGTCTTATTTTTGAAGTCATGCGCATGCGTACAGGTATCATAAAAACAAACAAATGCGACGTTTTTCCAAATAGAACCTGTCTGCTAAATTTTATAAAAACAGATGAAACCAAAATTCACTGTTAAATCACTACTTGGAAGGTTAATTCTTTTATATCGGTGATAAACCAATGAAATTTAGGAAATTGACAATTATGACTATTCAAAGCATCATTAGTACTTTTAAAATACAAAAATTACTTGAAATATACAAATTGTTGGAAAGTAAATTCACGAAAATTTTACATATTAATACAAATAAGAATAGTGTATATTTATTATCATCCCGTTAGGGAGAATTCAAAAGGACTGAAAACTATGAACAAGTAATATTTGTTAGTTGTGCATGGAAACAAATGTTTGTGCAGTTACCTTCCCTATGTATACTTTTTTGTTCATTAATAGCAGGTACTGCATATCAATAACACACAATGTTAAGGGACAATTGCCAACATTATTGAAATATTTTTGGAAATGTAACACATTTAACATACACCAACATAAATTGTTAAATATCCATTGAGTATGAAAAGTGGTAGAGGAGGGCAATAATTCTTATCTTAACCAGAAAATGACATAACTAGTTAAGCTTGGTATGACTTCATAGACCCCCGAGATTATTTATTAGTATAGCTAATAGAAAAATGATGAAGTTGATGAAATCGAATCAAAATGTTATGCACTTTGCTTTCTTTATAGCTAGAAAGTTTAAACAATTTCTTAATAGCAAAATATCAGTAAAATCCCCAAGCTTCTAAAAGTTACCTGTGCCTCCTGCGCTTCTTTTTCCTGGATGTTAACGTTGATAAATTGCACGATCTATCAAAAAAGCTCTCTGTTTCTGTCCCTGAAACAATAAATAAATTACAGCATGTATACTACAAATACATCAAAATAAGAATTCTAAACTTGCTCTTAAAATAGAAAAAATATGTATGATAAATAAATTATATTTATAAGTAATATTTATAATAACTTATAATTAAATATTGTCTGCAGAAATGTTCATACTACTTGATCTTTCATGATAACAGACAGAGACGATATATTCCCCTTATGCATATCTAGGGTATACACGCCCTTGACAAAAGCAGATTAAACTCTTAAAAATCAATAAATTGATGCTCCAGGTATTTGCTTAATATTTGAACATACAGTTTAAGTTGGCTTTAGAATGACTATGTACCAAAATCATGTTTAAATCTGTCAATGCAAATAATGTCCAGGAAATGTGATTGTTATCCTGCGGCAATGCTGAGCAAATAGTGTTTGATGAGAATAGTAAATAATATTTCGCACCGAGTGTCGTCCAAGTGAGAATATTTGGCGCATTAGTTCAGAGAGAATTCTTGGAGAAAATATTAGAAGCTGCTGGCGAAACTAAGCATTTGTATCAGTACACTTTAATTGCACTGCTGGCGAAACTAAGCATTTGTATCAGTACACTTTAATTGCACATTCGAGGGAAATGTGTTGAAGCCTGATGCAATTTGAACTATTAAACTGGATCGCAAATCCTCGCGTACAAGTTTAATAAAGCAACACAATTATATTCTCAAATGTATAGTAGCCTTTCGCTGCTTTTAGTATGAAATGCTTATTATATTCTTTGTATATTCAGTAAGGGATTTTTTTATTATATATATGATCCAGGTAAAACGACGTCGGAGTATTTTATGGAATAAAGTGCCGGGTTTATATCAATATAACAGTTTACAAAACTAACACTGAACATGTTCAGTGACATGCTAAGCAGCGACTAACAAGCATAATACTTTTCAAAATGCCAATCTACTGTTATCATTAAATCAATTTTACTCATTCCGAAATCATTCATAAAATTAATACTCATCAAAAATTATAATCCCAAGATATATTTGATCTAGCAAGACAGTCAGGTACTTATGTCCTTAAACTCTTCTTGTTATCAAATTTGGAAAAAGGTGATCTCGTCTAGATCTGATTATTACTACTTGGAACTAAAGTGCGCATGAACAGCAAAAATCCATGATTGAAATATCTGTAATGCATTTTAATTAAAATTAAAAATAAAACTAAAAAGTTAAAAATACTTTATTGATACTAAAAGGTTTAAAAAGGTCACTTATAGTTAAACCGCATAGGTACAAAAACAATAAAAATCTTGAATTGAACTATTTAGTAATACTTTCAAATCAAACTAAACGATTTAGAGACATTTAAATGAAAATAAGTTGACTGAAAAGGTCACCCTTTTAGGTTTTTAAAGTATTACAAAAAATTCAATAGCATAATACATTTCATAAGTAATTATAGAACAATATGTTTTTTCGATTTTGTAATTAGCTAATTGTGAACGTTGTTCAGAATACTATGAAGACTAGTTTTTAACAGTTAGCTTATTACTTTAGAAATTAGTTATTAACAGTTTAGAATTCCCAGATGCAACTCTTCAAATTACCTCAATAACTATAAACCATAAGTGCTATAAAATACATCGTTTTAAAGGCAAGTTAAGTTTCAATTAGAAGATTAGTAAGCAATCTGAAATCAACAGGGATTTTTTTATTTGTTATTTCAAGGTTTTTTTTATTGAATGCTTATAATTGTAGTAAATAAATAATACATCTATTTTTGCGAAAACTGGAATTTTATCTAATGCATTCTAACAATTTCTGTCCTCTAATGTCTCCTCCAATTTTATTATATACAGGTAGATCTTTACGCGTTCTTTTCTAAAATAATATTACTATTATAGACAAGAAACTGATTATATCTCTGATTATATCTATGATGTTAAAAAATGAAATGTTGATGCTTTTTGAAAATGCCTCATCTATAATTGTATTATGGTGCGCATTTTTTACATTGCAATACGCTTCTCTAACAGTGGGGAATATTTTTATAAGCACTAATTAATTCTAGAGAAGCAAACTAATCCTATATGTGTGTTTCGCTATGCATCAGTAACTTGTTAAAAACTTTTTAAACGTTATTCAAAGTTAAGAAAACATTTGATGTCGCAAATAATAATTTCAGCAATAATACAGAAATTAAAAATCTAAAATTAGATATTAAACTGCCTTTTTATTCTTAAAAGATAGAAGACATAGATAAAGTATGTATAATGAAATTATAGGATAATAGAAGAGACACGTGGAATAATAATAGTTTGATTTGGGCACGATAAAACAATATTATTGTAATTAATAAGTTTTCAGTAAGTTGGTTTATTAGACAAGGGTTCTGCATTCTCCTAATAACTTGGATGTTTTAGTACGTATCACACAGCCATTATAAACTTGTGATTTAATTTTTTTATTAGTCTACAAGAAAACGGATTAGGGTACTAGAGCATGCACTTTTTGAATCATCCTTTATAAGATTAAATTACAATTTCATTAATTACTTCCTTCTTAACGCCGTGCGAATTTTATACAGCAAGAACCCGTTTTTTAACCCACTTTATTAATAAATTACAAAAACAAAAACTTTTTTTATAATTCCATATGTAATTTTGAAATTGATTTTTATACAGCTAATGATTCAGTTATGAATGCAATTAGTGTTGAAAATGAATTTAATTTATTTATGCTTACCATGGTATGTCCCTGGAGATTTTAAATGTTTTGCTGTTGCTGCTGTCGTTGGGTGAATGTATTCACTTCCTTGTGCCATAGTCATAGATCCTGGTGTCCACGCACTGTAAGGAGGGGGTGGTGGAGCTGTAGACACAGTTGGAGGAGAAACATGCTGAAAACTAGCATACGTTTGCGGCACAAATGTTTGTATTGTATTGTCCTGAAATATTTGAGCTGTTTGTTGATTTCCTAAACCTAAGATTTCATGTATAGCAAAGCTTGCTCTCTGAGGTGATATTGTTGACGTCAGTCCTTGATGCTGATGGTACCCCCTAGAAACATCCGCCATCGGACCGCTCATAGATAAGGGTAAACGAGAGTACGGATTTAGTACAGAATTCATGATGTCCTCGAGTGAGAAAAAATCCGCAATAAGGACACTCTACGGGATGATGTATTTATATAAAGAGTGACCACGAGATGTAACCAGCAAAGCATCCATACAATGTTAGGATTAACGATGTATTCCAAACAAATGCTGTGATTCGTTAATCGAATGGAATAAATAGAAGGAGAATATCCACCCCTTAGTGACACTTTTGACAGGGCTATCTGCCAATCAAATCGCAGCGTGAATAAACTCGCCGACTTAAAATTTCGGGTAAATGTTTTAAGATTTACAGCTATTAAACAAAACTTTTTCACGCAAACGAGTATTTTGCGATGAAAAAGGTGAATAATTCGTATTACTGGTGATTACATGAAAATAAAACTTTTTAAAACTAATAAGAAGTTTAACTAACAAGAGGTTTAATAGTCAACTTTTTCAAAATTCTCAAAACTTGAATTATTAACAATAATTTAAAACATTCTTTTCGGATGAGTCAATTTGTTTCATTAAAAACCTGGTATGTAGTACATCTCCTTAAAAAAACTTTATATATACATATGAGCAAAATTTAAGAGCCCAATAAACTCGCAGGTGTTTTGTATGTTTGTCTGATAACACTTTTTCTCAATGAGAATCATTAGACAAATGTTGATTGTGTTTGATAAAGAAGGATCCTACTGTTATCTTCTATTCACTATTCACTCTTTCGTTTGTTAAGTGATTACTCCTTATTTTCTTCCTATTCTTGTCAAACACACAATTATGTTTAATTTTCTATGTAGACCTTAACATGCCACAAGATGTGTTATTTTCACTTCGAAGCTGAGTCGCTGAAACGCTATCCTATTAGGTCATGATCACCAGTTAAATGTACCGAAATTTTTCAATATTGTTTTAAAAAACAAAACAAAAGATAACGTCACCAATAAACATCTATCTAGGATAATATACAAGTAATAGTCATATTTTCTTTATACCTAACATTAAAACCTTAAAATCATAAAGAAATGTATATAACACATTCATTTCTTATAAACCGAAAAATTGGAAAACTACCATGAAAAAAAAAAATTCAAGGTAACATATTAATGCGTGTGTGACATTAATGTTCTTTGTGTTAGGCACAAGACAGTAGCACATTATATGACATTTTCATTATTAAATTTAATATAAAATTGGCAAGACTGATTTCTTAAGAATGAAAACCCTCTTTAGATATTATTAGCATGTTTTTGTACACTTAATTTCTAATTATGATTTTAAATTACACCCCAATTCGATATGTAAAGAAATATAGATAGTAAAACTTGTCAATTTCATTGTAAGTAGCGATGTTTGTGATTAAACAGATAAGAGCTAAAATCACTGCTTCCCAACTGTTTCTTGACGGGTTATTCTATAGTGCTGTCATCTAAATCTTTTCTCAAATTTCCGTGGACATCTGTAAGCGAAACAAATGGTTTTGCTACATTATGGTACTTTTTAAAAATAATTGTCTGCTACTGACAAAACACAAAAAACAACAAATTTCTTAAAGAAAAGTATATATTGATATATTTTTTAATGCACAACTTACGCCGTACGTAGTTAAAATAATAATATCATTAAATTATTAAACATTTCAGGTGCAAGATTAATTTAATTTAAGATAATGTAATTGTAATTATAGACAGTAATCACCCGTTATGCAGTAAACTCCGCTTCATTGCAAGGTTTTTGAAATCAGCGCCGTAAATTGTCTAATATGTTCTTGGGTTCGTTATATTTCCAAGAAGAGTGTTTGATTTCCTTCACTGTGAGCTTTACGTAGGAGCCCCTCCTCTTTCATTAACTTTGACCAAGAGAGGTAATTATCTTCGCTGTTGGACAGTGACATTTTCTTTCTTACATAGTTATGTGTAACAAGAAATCCAATAAAAATTTTGACAAGTGCCGTGTCACCTAAACGGACAGAAATTTGTTCACCTAAATTCCAACCAGGAAAATGATGATATTCCAAATATAATGACTACATAGTATGTGAGATGTGCACAATTGCTCAGAAAATGAAATTGTGTAAATAATACAAAATAAGAAAAGCTATGCAGCTACTTAACACTTTTTGCTGTACTAATACAACAATGATATCTTCCGTACTATATATACGCTTCTCACTTTGGTCAACGTTGCTGTCTTTCGGGCTCCTCATTACTATATATTCAAGATACGAATTTTAATAATAGTAATTAGCGTCACACCTGATATTGAAAAAAAGAAATAATAAATTTCAAGTTATAAAAGCATATTACTTTTCCTAGAAAAACAAAGCCACGAAGCCAATGTGATATATTGTGCAAAAATTAATGTTTCCTGTCAGAATTATTATATTAATTACATACAAGATAGTTAAGTGTCATCTTCCTTTTGCGTAACA
The DNA here is from genome assembly GCA_028565635.1 of Phoronis ovalis. Classification (NCBI taxonomy): domain Eukaryota; kingdom Metazoa; phylum Phoronida; family Phoronidae; genus Phoronis; species Phoronis ovalis. The sequence goes on from JAOXYB010061834.1 coordinate 7,535, forward strand.
CATTTGAAATTAACAAAATGTCTTAAGTGTCATAATTGGTTTTCTTTAGCACTTCTATTCTCCTATAAATATGATTACGTTCTTTATAATTGGACATTAGTTCAAACTTATACTATAGTATAGAATATACTAGGAATCTTGTAATTTGAACTGTAATGACTAAGGTAACAAATGAAACACAAATACGTCATTCTAACTTCCAAAATCGTCAATATACAATAAAATTGTCAACAATAGGCTTCGAAACGTCTTTATATCTTTGACATTTTATTAGCGAAAAAGAGTCCATTTACTTTTTGTATGTTTAATCTATCTCAAAACCTACAAAAAATAATTTATTACCGAAAAATTGCAATTTTCCGAAAATGATCCTCAACCGAACTTAATTATTTGCAGGTGCTATCTCATTACCGTGAATCTTTAGTCACCTTTAGTTCATTTATTTGGCATGTTTCTCCTGTGTATTTGTCTTTTGTAATAACGGAATATTGTTGAAATAGTAGTCAATTTTGGAACACTATTATTTCGTGCTGAGAAAAAGTGCGTAAATGTTGTTGTTAGCAGCATGAAATATGTTAATTACATAAAAGGTAACTGTTTGCAAGGTATTAGCAAAAATGATACTTTCTATTTTCTACTTTCTATTTTCTTGAAAACTATTACTTCCTGTAAATATATACAAGTAAATGATATTTTTAGCACTAACAAATGTGTTAATTACTAAAATAAATGTATTTTGCTGATTAGCTAAGATAGATTGCAAAAATTAATTATCTAATTATCTGTTTGAGTTTCGTGTTATTGACTAAAAGCTAGGCGAGAATTTGTTGTTTGCTTCTTATAAAGGTAAATTATTAGTTGCATTTTGGTTTCTTATGCATTGAAGTATCATGTTTATACAGTATAAACAGCAAAAATGTGTTATTCCTATACTGAAAATCAACATTGTTGCATGGGACACAATTAGCAACAAAATTAGTAGTAAACTGTGATATTCAAACCTTTAGCTTATCGGAGGATTTTACCGTTTAACTGTATATACTGAACATTATATTGACTAGATACTTTTCTTCACAAATCCTTATCATGTAGAATGTTCATGTAACTATTTCCCTGTTCCCTGTAAACTCCCATATAAACATATATCTGACATTCCGTGTTTTTCGCTCTGTCTGTGTTCTTGTTTGCACTGTTTAGCTCTCAAGGTTTTCACTCAAAGAAGAATGAAAGGTATTCATGCGTTTTTATGGTTGTGGTTGCGGAAATTCATGTAATTTCAGTGAATTACTTTTTGACATTTATTTAATTAGTGTCTTATTACTACTAGTACATTTGTAGTTTAAGAATTAGGCAACAACAAAAAATCATTATCTAATTATTAACTAAATATTAAACTAATTTTGTCGCTGTTACCTCTAATGAATTAGCCTCAAAACACGTGTCTTGCTTCTAAAGAGTCTGTCACTCAGTGTATGGCCCACACAGTGAGGGAATTTTGAGAAATCTTGTTTCTCTGCTGGAGTCCCTTCAAACACGCATAAAAATTAGCTGGAATTACTGTCTATATTTTACTCTAGCGTACAGTTACTTTGTAAAATTTTAACTTGACAGTTTCAATTTCACGTAACATCTGGACGTGGGAATGATTTTTGTTGTTCCAGATCCGTACTCATCGACAAATATGTAAAAAATAAATAAAGCTCTAAACAATTGTTCTGGTTCTGTATACATTGTGTTATCAAGTACCGAAATTGATGTTTGTTATTTTCGTACCTTTGTCCGTTTGTAACTGACATGCATCTGGTGGAATAAACATTGTAGTTGATATAAATAAAAGTTCTACACAAATCACAGAAATTGTGACAGTCATCATGAAAATTCTATGTGAATTAAATGTTGTTGATTACCTTCTTTTCAGATGCAATACTCGCGCGATCAGAGTAAAATTAAGGGCAACGCAAAACTATTATAATATTAATAGTGAATGGAACATGTTATGTTTGTTTTTATATTTACATGAAATGCTGCAAAAGAATGTGTTAATTAGTTCACTGCACCACCTACTTATACTTATGTATGCACCAATAAAAGCACATCATTATTTATGAATTGAGGATAGCTATCAAACCCGGCCATATTAACAAATTTAACACTATTTTGATAAGAAGGTAAAATAATTAATTGCAGATAATATTTTTTCACCCTATTGCACACTGGGTACGGGTATGCATACGAGTCTTTTAGCAAAGGAAAAGATTACTGTTACTTATGTATTTGACCTTTATATATTAGATGACCCTCAAATGATTTTTGGATTTCGTTTCTTTTTAAATGTTGACCTCTGAATGACCTTTGGCTTTTCAAGGTACGGAAATTCTTCTGGTATGACTACATTTGGGTATCAATTACTATTATTTTGAAATGATAAGCCCGAATTGAAAATACAATAATGATAAATATAGATAGGAAGGCATTGCAGTAATTTAATAAAAGTTTTAGCAAGTTAGCTTGAGTGTAAACATATGCGTAAATTGCCTTTATTGTTTATGTTAGAACCTGAGAGTACCAGATAATGATCAATTTACAAACTAGCAAAGACTACAAAATATAACCTTATGATCACGTCAACAAACATATTCTAATAGGCGTAAAATTTTCAAGAAAGTGAAAAATAAAAATCTCTCTCAGTCTCAGACATATTCAGAATTAAACGCCCCTTAAATCGGTTAATGGTACAAGTACTAATTAGTCCCATGAAAAATGCCCAGAAAAAATGTGTTTGCTTCCTGCACAGTCTAGAAATAGTATATGTTGTGATTGTTGAAAATGGAAAGACAAATTGATTATTGTTACTCTGAAAAAATAAACTGAAAAATTTGTGTTGAGTGTCAAAGCTTTTTCAATATGCAGGAGGACGCAAAATTCAAAATTACGATGCAGATTTTGAAAATAAATACTAAACCAACAGTTGAAAGTTACTTATTAAACAATATAATGTAGATTGGTGTTTTACTGACATATAATAACTATATATACAAATAAATTATCATTTATACTCTCCCGCATCTCTTTCTAGAAACACCTGTACAAGGCAACTATAACTATAATGTTCTTTCAATTACAATTACTGAAAACAACACAAACACACACATAATAAAATTCGCCCCTAACAGTCTGACCACAGTTCTATTTGATAATTGGTAATATGTATGCATTCCATGAGTTAATAATGCAATCTGTTTTCGAACAACGAAAAAATAGCAATGGCAATGATTTAGCTACAAAATTAAAACATGCGGACAAAATATAAGTTAAACAACAAAACAGTCTGTCATGATATACTGTACTTTGAATGTATGTAACGGAACAAAATACTACATACAGTAAAACACCTTTTGATGTTAACTTCTCTAATGCTATTAATTGATCGGCACATCGAATATGCACTGACGAAACAGAAATCAATCTAAACAGCCATAAATCGCATACATTCACAAGGATACATACTATACCATCTCGACGGGTGACAAACGTACATGGGGTTGTTAAGAAATAGTGGAAGTCAACTTTGATAGAATATAACGGAATATAACCATCTTCCTGGTATTTAGTCTGAAGAATTATTTACAATTTCAGTCTTTCGTCGGCGTCAAAGCAGCTTCTGGCGGGGGTATTTACCACTTCTTACATATATTATGAATATGGAGTGTGCCGTCAAATTAGTAATTTTTTCACCGCTAATCACTAAAAATGGCTCCATTTTTCATAGAATTATTCCTAAGAATGGGTCCACTTTTGAACAAAATCCCTAAAAGGGGTGGGTATTTTTTTCACGATTTCATTTAGTTTAGCGTTTCCGGGAGAGTTTATAGCGAGAAAACCTTAAAAATAGGTCCTTTTTGTGACAGAAACCCAAACAATTTGGTCTATTTTTGACACCAAATCTCAAAAAATGAGTGGATATTTTGAGTTTTGGCTGCACATCTCCGTCTAAAACATGGTCAGTAAACCCCGGGAAACAGACACAGTATAATAAATAAACAATTAACAAAAGCATCATGCATATGCTCGTAATAATAAAGATAAGTATATGTCGCATTAACAATCATCTGTACATATAGGAGGTGTGGTAGGAGAGATAAGTTCATTTTCTTCATTTCTATCAGAATCCTTTAGCGATTTCATCACTTTAGCGCTATGTTGTTGTGCTTTCGCCCGTAATGTAGCTATACTCTCAGACCGTAATTCCTCTTTGTCCTTAGATAGTTCACTATTTTCATTGGACTCTTCCTCGGCCTCAATATCTTTCATCTTCTCTGCAGCTTCTATGGATTTCTTATGCATACCTGCACATGTAAGAGAAAGATATATTTTTACTGTATACAGAAATATTGTTTTGTTTTCAACGAATTTTCAATCAGCTCAGGTAGAAGTTCAAATTCGGTCACATACATTGAACACTGATGTTGCCTGTAATACACTAATAATCTACTAATATTGATCGATAAATAATTATTTACGGTTTATTATATAATTTTAAAATGTTATCTCAAAGTTTAAGGAAAGTATGTCGTCCTTATTTATTTTCTGATCGTTACTCATTCTGGCTCAGACCAAAGCCCTTATACCTACACGAACTATTTATTTCTGTGGGCAGTATAACATAAGCTGTTTACACATTTTTTACGACCATACGAAGCCAGAAAGTTAATACTTACTAAGTAGCCATGGTGCGGCTGAATCCATGACACCCTCCTTGCCACTATCTAAAATGGTTTCAGGTAACGGGAGTGAATGGCGAACCATTGCGCCATACAAACCGTACTCTGCCATGATGCTACTGCGACCCCATTTTTTCTCAGTTTTTCTCCATTTTGCTCGTCGATTTTGAAACCAAACCTGTTAAAAACGAAATTAAAATAATTATCTGTAATAAAATTAATGTGTAGGTAGAATAAAAATTAATTAAATGTAATAACTTTGTAACTGTATAATAAAATTAAATTGTTCTTGTAACAGAAACAATAAAATAATGACAACAATTATTAAATAAATCAAAAAAATTGTTTCAACGTGTACTTTTGAATTTTAATCAGACGTCGGTGTGATGATTGAAATATGTATTAGTCACGTGCCAGTCACGCGTAAGGATATTTTTAATTGGTTTTATGTTTTTTCATTCGTCTCATGTGTAATAAGTCACTCAGTTAGAATTCATTTGTATAATTTTCTATAATTAAAATCCAATGATACCATTTGATTATTGCAATCATTAAAAAGAAATATAATCAGTTCAATTCGTTTGTATGACATTAGCCGCCTGCCAGTTTTACCATAATTGTAAGCATTAATTTTATCTAGATTTTATCTTAATTAGGATATTGGAATCATACGCAAAATAATTCTGATAACAGCATAATGGTTTGTGATCCGATCCGCACACAATTATACAGGTGGATAGGTTTAAAATAATGTTTTAATTTCTGTTTGTCCGGATAACATTTTCCTGCCAAATTGATATGAGTATTTACAAGTATCTATTAATTAATTAAAAAAGTTAAGTTGCATACATATTATGCCTACTACAAACAAATAACTAAAGCTATTCTTTATATGGTTTTTATCTGCTTGCTGATCTAAAGTGATCTAATTTAACTAATTTTCAAGATAATGTTTTAAAAATTAATATCGTATCATACTAGCTAATTTAATTCTAGTGGGTACATTAATCATAAAAACGCATGAAAACAGCAGGAAAACACGGGGTATTCACAAGTCACATAATGAGCAAAAAAACGCTGTGCTTGTTATGATCCACATCACAAACAGTTCTCGAATTATAAAAAAAACTTAACACTGAGAGTTCGTGCGTGTACATCTTTGAAATCTTACGTTTCTGTCACATATGTGAAATTCTTAAACTTACCTGTATGTGAACTTTAAAAATTCCAATTATCTAATAACATATCTGAATTCCCAGGGGCATAAAAGACTAATATCAAAATAATCATACAGCGTAAAATAATCACCTAATGAAAGTATATAGCCTCGGTTCCCACCTGTTAAACTTATTTTAAATAATTACTTTTGTACCCACAGGCATAAGAAAGTTTGCTGATCAAAAATCTATTGCAAACGAAGTTATATAATCTTTTTTTGATGTGCTATGTAGATTAAGCTTCCTTATCAAAGTTTAAATATAGCAGTTTTTTTTGCTATTATATTAATTACATGTATGAAGTAGTATATAAATTAGCTTGTGATGCATATTAATTTCACATTATTATATTCTTGGTACATATAGTAATTCATAAGAGTGCTTAACCGCACACCTACGAGAATAATATCATTAGGTATTTTTCGATTATTAAAAAATTGAAATAACAAATTAAAAAACAAAAATACCTGTATTCTGTCTTCTGGCAAATCTGTTTTTAGTGATAACATTTCACGTGCATATACGTCGGGGTAATGCGCATCTTTGAATGCTTTATCAAGCTCTTCAATTTGATAACTGGTGAAAATTGTCCTAGAATAAAAAAAAACTCTGATAGTATTCTGTTAAATTTAAAAATAGCCAGGAGATCGTCGGAACAAAACTGTTGATTGCTAATAAAAGATTTTTTATTACAAAGAATGGCAGTATTCACTGAAGCATTTAAATTGTCGAAAAAAAATAAAACAAGAATATGAATCTTGCTTGCGATACTAGTAATTAAGTGTAAATGTTTAAAAGGATTCAAGTTATCATTTGTCACAATCCTATATGTTGAATTAATTTTAAATTAATATTAAATTAATTTTAAACTAATTATTATATTGGCTCAGTGACGAGTGCGGGCAGTTACTTTATTGTCACAAAATAAAGGTAATGTTTAGTCGTAACTATAGTTTTGACTGTTATTTATTTTTAGTGAAAACAATAATGGCGAAATTATTAATAAATTTGTAGAATATTTGGAACACAGAAATCTCAAGTCTGTACCATCACACTATGCTTAAACAAAGCCTTTGGAAATAACAAAGATGACGTCATTTTTAATGATAGTCAGTTAGTCAGCACGCTTACAGCCAAAATAATTAGGAATTAAGGTGTATGCTTTGAACGAATATAGTCCAATTATTACCTTCATTCCCAAGATAACACGACAAATCCGTATTATAAATTTAATTAAATGTACTAACTTTATATAGGATCGTAGCTTGCTGTGTATGTTTAAAAGTTGTATAATTATTTATTAAAGGGATTTCGTAGTTCGGAATTTGTCAAAATACCGATCTCCAAATTCCATCACTCAAGATTAAGAACTAATCTGTGTACGTAAACATTTTGGCAGTCGGAACCACGTGTACCCAACGTTGTGAAGATTTTCCGCTTTTTCTTTAAAATAATTTTTTTTTGCGTTCCATATGAAACTTAATTGCATAAACCAGTTACATACATGTACCAGAATTTACTGCAATACTTTCCTTTTAATAATACAGACATGCAGAAGTATCAGTCAATCTAATTAGATCCATACCCGTCTTGAGTTTTGCTAATGTACCAGACAAGTTTTTGGAGCATATTCGAGACTGGATCAGCTTACATGAATTTTTCAAAATGGCAAAAATAATAAGGAGGTTAATTGGCGATTTGTCTGTGTAAAAATCTCACCATGTCATCTGGGTGGTTAAATCATGTTTTAATAAAATTATTGGGATTGTAAAGGCATATGCCACACGGCATGAAATCTAATAACAGAAACATATCCAGGCGAGGAAAAACAAGGGTTGATATTGAAAGAATTTATGAAATAGGTCACGCCTTGTTTGTTTTCTTCACAATCAGTTGTATGCAAAACATTAACCATGTATTTTTGCACAATGGAATAGCAATTTAATTATTTGATAGCCGATATTATTTATTATTTTGTTTTTTAAAAAACTTTAAAACGATTTTAATCAAAACATTAAATTACTTATATATGCATATCAATATTTTTCTACGAAACGATTGAAACATCATATACACTTCGGATCCAGTTTGTTTTATGATATGTAACGTAATGTTGTTCCGCTACGAATTGTATGGTCGGTATTCCCCATTATGTGCAACAATGGCTAATGAAGGGGAACGGCATAACGACGTTCTGTGTATCTAACTGAAAAAGTACTGGTTTTAATTACCACAGATGAAGGAACACCAGCAACATGGAGTTAAGTAAAATAGCCTAAAAGAAGCGACACCTAGTGCCTCAATATTATTTGACTAGAAAATGCAGTTAGAGGATAGCAATGTGGTTAATTTGTTGGATAAAATTTGAAAAAGAACTTCATGGAAATTCTTCTCACTGCACCTGACAGGAGAGAAAACATTTTTATCAACATAGCCATGCTTCCGATATCCGTAGCGTTTTCTCTCATAGTAAAGCAAGTAGTGTTATTTAATTTACCTATGTCTTCTTTTCTTCTTTTTCCTTTTATTCAAGCTTTGCCTATTCATATATCCATTTCTATCGCTGATTTCGTCATCTACAATGACAATTAAATGATCATATCAATGTAGCTCTCTCATACAACCCGGCTATGGGTCTATGGAGTTAGTAGCTCAAGATGAACAATTTTTAACGCATTGTATAAAAAAATATAAAAACGTAAATTATACAAATTTTACTTTATGAAATGTTTATAGAGTTTATCAAAATTTCGTATAGCGTCAATTTATTAAACGAATTCAAATTGTAAGGAATGCATACAGTATGGTAACGGTACGCAAGATAATAAAAAACAAGATGATAGCATCGATACAATTCAGATAATAACTATTCTAGTAGCAGCAGCATGTGTTGTTGTTATTGTCGTTTTACAATACGTATAACAATAAATGCGCGTTTACTGTGTCATCAGTGTCAACAGAGCAGGTGAAAATATGAATTGGAGCTGAGAAAATTGCTCGTTATATATAGATTATTTATACGGTAAATGAGAATTCTAGTTGTTTTAAATATATTTATTAAAAATTAAGATGCTCATGCAAAAAAAAAAAGAAAGTGATATGAAATTTAAAATACGCCACAGAACAGTTCAAGATAAGATAATGTGAATTACTGTGATTACGTATGCACAGAAATATTTATGTTTAAGGAGTCTCCTCGCTTTGAAAAGTTGTCTGCTTTATCAAATATACTTTTTCGTATATAACAAAGAGGAAACGGTGTGCATAATTTTTAATTCGACACTTGTTTAAATTGCGTGACAGTACTACCAATTAGGGAGATAAGCTTTAAGACAACGCAAAATAATGTCGATCGTTTGGATTGTACCAATTAATTTTAATCTTTCTTAAAGAGTGAGTGCCACGGTGCATTATAAATTGTCTCAAATCAATTTCATTCAGTGATTTAACATAAACGAACAGAAGCTAAAAACACAATCTAGGATTCTTGTTATCTGTTATTAACTATTAACTATTAACTATTAACTATTAACTATTAAAACAGATTTGAAATGTAAAAAGCGATTTCAAAAGGTCAGTTACGTATGTTATGGAGCTATTTTTATATGACAATAACAATGGTTTACTATTTTCTGACTAACTAATATATTTTCATTAACAAGATAACATTCCTTGTAATAGCTGTGGTTAATAAATAACAGAAAATGTGAAGCATGCTACACTAAAGATCACTAACGTTTTTTGTTTCGTCATTTGCGTTTCTATTGTTTTTACATGCTGTGGTAATGAATTCGTTACAAAATACTTAATTATCAGAATATTTAACGGACAATAGGACTAATATCTGACGTATTTTTGCTGTCTTTTACACAAATTATTGTATTCTATATTCTAATTAACATTTACTTATTAACTAATTGTTTATGATAATTATTATCTTATTATTCCATTTCTTATTTAGCGATCATTAGTTTCAAGGTACAATAGATATTATCTTATTAAGGTAGTGCTTGTTTAATTGGGCCCATTACGTAATTCATTATAGAAGATAGAACCCTTATGTCACGAATAGATATATAGACTATTTATGTCACGACTATTTCATAAATGACTGAATTAAACATTGCTCCAGTTCTTGAATATGTTACTTAAAAATGACGATCCAAAATCACTGTTTAATTAAATGCAGCAAACCTTGCATGCTTATGGTATAATTAAAAGTTAATTTTCGAAATTAGATACATTCCCTACAATTGGGAGTTAATTGCAATATGAAGACACTGGTAATTTCTATTACATTGTTGTGGTATTGTTTTTGTTAAGATACTCTGATAATTACCCACATCGATCACATCACATTTTATGGTCAGTTCCTAATTTAGCGCGATACCCTTACATTTCTGTTTTAACTTTCTATCTTTTACAACTTTTTAGATTAAAATTAATCATAGATATTTTATTTTCTTTCATTGCAATATGTAGCCTCGTTGCAATTTTAGTAATTATCACTTTGAATAAACATTCAGGGAAAAATATGTGTCAAAACCTGACTTACGTTGATAGTCTCGAAAGTGGTCTTGGTTGGTTGTTATTCATTGTAAGGATTGTATGAGTGTCGTAACCTTCATTAAGTTTGCAGAAATAGGTGAGATATGTCTGTACCTATACAGATAAAACACATGTAACATATCGAAGTAATTTATTTGATTTGTCTTTGCTTCGTTGCCCTGGGCTTCAATCATAAAAAGTTGTTATTGTACTTTATGCTATATTGTTGGTTTGTACATTATTTAATATCTTTGTTTTAGAATTTTTTCGCAAATACGCATATTTTTAATTTTAAAGAAAATCCATAATAACATAAATAAACTAATATAAACTAAGAATATTTGAAATAATAATACATTTATTTTTGCATGATAATCGGGTCCTTAAAAATTAATATGGAGGTACTGCAAATTTAATTTAAAGATCTTTTGAAAATATCTATTACATTATTTATGAAATTCTAATAATCTCTTGTCGTATACAGCAAAGCAGCTATTTCAAAAACCATTACATATTTAATTAAAAAGTGCAAAACTACTGTATTTCAAAGTAAATATTTTTTGCATAAAAAGTTTTAATATTTAAATTAATAATATTAATGTTCATATCCCATGAGTCAGACGGCAAAATAAGTATATTTATAAATGCTTTTGTTTAAATGGCATATGGAAAATACTCGAGTTTATATTTTATCGTTTGTTACTATCGATATATACTTTAGATCATACTGTGTGTTTCAATCAAAAATATAAATATAATTAATTGAAATTTAAATATGCAGACCACAGTGTGGGTACACATATACACTCCACAGACTGCAACAATTGGTCACGAATCTGCGATAATACTAGCAAATACATGTACTTACTGTTGCACTTATGTTAAAATTGCAAGCACATTTAGAGTGACAAGGCGTTTTTTCTTCTAAAAAATCTCCGGCATACATCAGATAATTGCAAAATAAAACCACAAATCACACACAGCAGAAATAAAACAACGATGACAATTTGGAGAAAATAATTTATTTTAACTAGAGATTGTGTTGTCATTTTTTAGTTCTAATGTTAAGTTCTTGATATTTTCTACCATTTATCAATGCCAATCAAAATTAAAGCTAATAGAAAGAACTATATTAGTAAATGTAAAACAGATATTAGAGGGCGGTCGTGTCAAAATTAATAGCTTAACTACCCAACAAACTTTCACATCTTCTTAGCACATGTTTTCACTCATTTACAAAAATATATAGTATGATATTTTTACTTCTTTTTCTGTATTATTTAGAAAAAGATAAGTGAAATATGGAAGTAACAAAACATGTCTAAATATTTAGAATTCTCAGATATCCTCATTTTTTCATAATGTGTGTGGCAAATAGCAAGCCTGCGATTTCTTTCAGTAGTATTACATATTAGAGCAAACTTTGTAACAGGGGAGGACACAAATTTATGCAAAAAAATATCTTAATTGGTTCTGCATGCGCAATGAATACGAGGTTTATGAAGTTCATCATGCGTTCATTATTATACCTATCCTCAATGGCCTCTAAATAACCGTATCACGTTACAGATGGGCTCATCTACGATCCAAGTTACTTCTGGGTACAGATCCCGAGGCTTGTCTCAGAAAGATGACGATAGTTTTAGCTTCTATATTTTTACTTTCGCAGCACCTAAATACATGTTCTGTTTCTCTGAAGAGAATTTATTCCCTTTCTGCTCTAAAGAAAAACCTCGATAAAAACCTACCTGATGTGTGATCCCCGTGTCCAGGTTGTGTTATGGACGGTGGTAAACCATTGTGCTGGCCGTGACTTAACCCTTGGAAATTTGATAGTCCAATTTGATAGTTTTGACCAGATGAGTTCATGCTTGTATTAAAGTGTGGTGTGAACCCACCATGTGATCTCCAAGAGTTCGCCATCGATGAAGGTGCCTCTACCCCAAAATGATTTGGTGGTGTTCTAGGAGAATAAACGGATGAAGGCGGCGGTATCATAGCATCTCCGTGTGGAGGGCTCATTCTGTGAGATCCTGTCATTTGGCTTGGATGTAAACCTAATAAATCTTGAATTGCAAATGGTGTTCTTTGAGCAAACGATGGTGTATAGGCTGTTGGTCGACACGATGGTACTACTAAACCATGTGGCGCAGAAACCAGTCCGTGTGGATGCTGAGCTATATTCATAATTATTTCTGATTGTACTCTGGCAAAATGCACAGACTATATCGGAGTTTTAGTTCCAGTAGTCAGCAAACCCGCAGTCTTGTTCACTAAATTATATAAACTTTCTTTATTATAACTAGCTTCTTGCGGCTACTTATTCAAATCCTTTTTTATTCAATTTTAAAGTTAACAATCTCAAACAAATTTCAGTAATACCAAGTAACTAGTCGTGTTTTGACAATTCAAGGTCTGTCAAAATATTTTCTTTCCAAAAAAAAATAGAAAAAAAAACGATGTTAAATATCTTCCAATCGGTAATATTTTGTATAACTACAACACGATCAAACCATTTGCCGTCAGTCTCTCTCAAATCAAAACCATTTCTTCAAATAAATACAGACAATATTTCTAATCGTTCTTCCGGATCCGTTTAAGGATGGACCATTCTTTAATAATTAGCTTTTGTCTCATAAGCGTATTATTTCTGAACTATTCTTATGTGAGTTTATACATCTGTCAATCAAAATTACAGCCAGACCAGTTACACATGTAGATTAGCTCCCTTATATCGCGTGCTCGAATAGGTAAGCGATTATATATAAATACGCTACCGTCTCTTACCGCGGTGCAGTATGGGTAACAAATTAAAAATCTGGAAATTTGTTGTTAACGTTAGATAACTATGTTTTTAATTGGGTCGGTGCTTTCTATAACCAACATGTCATACTTAGTAATGCGATCTTAGCAATTTTTCTCTTGTGAAACTGCAATAGGGAATACTAGTAACGTAATCTATTACATAGTGATTAAATTATTCAGAACGAAACAGTTTCACTCTTTTGTTCTGAATCATTTTTTTGCACCGTTAAACCTCTACGATAAACAGAATTTTCATATGAATAGTGTATAATGTAGAATACCATTTTCTTAAAACTTGTATACCGTGTATACACACTAGTACTCTTAACTGATTTGAAACTTATCTTTGTTGAGTAATCGTTGTGTTATAGATTTTCAATCAAATTAATTAGCGTTTCCTTTAAATTTCTCATAATTCATAATAAATAATTATTTCGAGCAATTTCTTCAATAACTTTCAGTGTTCAAATATCATTAAGCCAATAACGTTGAAATGCGACACAAGACCCATAATTTACAAACTAATTCTTTTCACTATTAAACCAATTTAGATTCAAATTAGCGATAATATATGTTTATAAATTTTCTCAAGTAGAACATAGTCTAATATTTATGAAGAAATATAGCCAAATTTGTGAAAATTAGTACCTAAGTAAGATTCGTGTGATTTTCTTAGTAAATAGAAGAGATTGGTAATGATTTAGATTGAGTAAAGTTAATAGGAAACTAATTGTTTCGAGGCTAAGCAAATAAAGTAATCGTTGACAGAAGTATTCTTATGTTGCGGGTTCTGTTACCATATACTGGTCTGCTCTTCTGAACAGTTGACTTTATGGACATACGATTTGCTACATATCAAATAATTTTTTAATTTATTTAGGAATTTAACCGTACAATCTGAATGTTATATTTTTTGGATTTTAAAATATTGTATTCTATTTCAATAAAGTGTTTTCTAGGAACAAAAATCTAAATGTTGCCCCCTGTAATATATTACTTATCTTTAACATTTTTAAATTTGAAATTAAAAATAAAATCTTCAGTTTCACAATAAAAAAAATTTTGGTCTAAAAAATTTGGCCTGCTTTAAGGAATATATAAGAGATATTTAATCCTCTTAAAAATTGTTCTACTATTTACACAGCCGTTTCGAAGTACTCTTCGCTGCATGAAAATTTCACTCTCACCGGGAATATTTCGAAATATGATGTTTTTCTTGGAATATTCGAAGGATATGATTTCTTGAGACTAATTGATGATTTCTTTTTTTCATGTAGTTTTCAATTTTTTGTAAAATATCACTCTAGAAAATGTAACTGCATGCGCAGCTGCTAAGTTGCAAGATTTCAATGTGTAGTCTTCTACTCAAAAATCACAGCGAGGGAGCCTATCCACAATTAATGAAGCTTAAAGTTAGCACACAAGTTAGGAGGCCAATTAATCGAAAAGTTTTGAACCAATTAAAATTTAAATATACAATTTGTACAAAGGATTATAACATGAAGCAGTGTCCATGTAAAATTAGAAACTAGTTTGGGTAATATAGTCATGAAGCGTGATATATTGAAAGGCAATCAAAATTTTTGAAAAATGATAATGAAGAAGATACAATATCTAATCAAATAAGCCTAACAAAGTGAAAATGTTCAAGTGCTACCAAATTAGCTGTGTTGAATTTTGCTTTCCACTTTATTAGGTGTTTTGAGATAATAAAATCACGCGTGGAATAAAAACGCCAGGGGACGATCTATGTGATACAATAGTGCTAACCGATAACATAATAGAAGACTATATTCGGTGCACCGTCAAACTTGATCACGCAACTGTTGCATCAAACGAAGGCTAAATAATTAATGCAATATTTTTTACCGGACATGATTTCAAACTGTTTTGCCGCTTCAATACATTTATGTATTTATTTAAAAATGTGTAGCTGCGTTTTACTTGTTTATCTTTGTTGTAATATGTGTTCTTATCTGTAGTCAGATGTGCCTACACGTAAATACTGGAAGTTAGATGGCCACGTTTATAATTAGTATATCGGGATGCTCATCCTGAGGGCTCATCCCATAATTTGAATAGTATTAAAATTACTCGTAGTCAGACATCAACAGGCTGAACTACGGTGGTCATTGTTCTATTCAGTACATAGCGTATCTTTCAACTATCACTGTCAGTCATGATTAAACTATCTGTATTAAAGCATTTTTTACAAATGTCACTGGGAAAGACATACCCATTTGATTGCAGAAACAGTAAAATACCAAGTCTATAAATTAAAATAAATTAAGTGTATATAAAAGTGTGCTAAAATCCACAATCTTCAATTTTTTCACGTTTTTTTTCCTAACGATTGAATTTAAATATTGTTCTATTATTCCAAATGCTTTTATAGCTTTGCGTTTACATGGTGGCGTGTTCTACCATCTAAGGAGAGAGATTATTACTGAGTGAATTGAGTACAGAAACTGTTTTATTTCACGCAGTGGGATTAGAAAAGTTGTTACTAAAGGTTTAAAATTGTCTTTTCAGCCAATTAATTACGTGTTTATTGACAACTTCAATTAACGTGACAGAAGTTTGCTTATAAAAGAATTTATTCCTAACAAAACATGCAGCAGCGTAGATTATTAGTAAGGTTATTTGTCCTACTATTTTATATGCACTTTAATACTTAAACTGTACATGTATCATTGGCCAAGTTTCATCAAACTCTATCTGTTTACTATGATTGCATTCATTAACATTGCTTCAAGAGTTACTAGTATTACATATACCGACATTTTTGTCCAGGTTTTTGTGATCACGTGTCATCACTACAGTTCCATGCAAGAAGCTGCATTGTATCATATAGCGGTTAAACATGATATACATAATAGTATAATTTAACCATGCATAATTGAATTTTTTATAATATTTTTTTTATGTGTTTTTTTAATTCCCTATAATAGATATAAAATACATACTCATTTAATATATGATCAAAGCTTTTATAAGAGACAGCAGGAAATAAACATGTAGTGATAAAACAGAACCTCTACAGCAAGATCCGTTGCTGGCACCTGACAAAAATAAGATTTACTGCAGTGTTTTGACTAGTAGCATATTAACCGCACTAAGTTAGACTACCTTTTCGCACATACAGGCTTTTCCTAAAGTATGGAATGTCTTAACCAAAATGTTTATGTTACTTTGTGGGTAATTTTCTTTTTAATTGAAGGGGAGGAAAGTTAACTAATTAAACAATTTTACTAATTAGTTGATTTCGTAATACAAAACGGCTAAAACAACAGGGAGTTGTGTCACATAGTTGTCAATCAAATTAGTAAAATCGTTTACATGGTAACGACTGGAATGCTGGGATTCTAAATCAGTTTTTGTCAAAGGAATTTTACGTCCGAAATTATGTTCAAATGTTGCCACATCATAAAACTTCTGTGCTCCATATGAATTATATATTTTCGAAACACTGCGATATCTAATACTTACTCTGAGAATGCATATGTTCAATGCTTAAATGCCAAGTAAAAAGCCTAGTTAAACATTTATAGAATACCGCATTTAACTCATTGTCTATGCATTAACGGGAGAATTTCATAGTTTGGTTACCACGCCACCAGATGGTAGAACTGTGATACTAATTATTTTCTCGTCGCAGTGCACTCGATCGCCACCTGGTGCGAGCCTGATTAAAATCACAATTCAAGTGCTTCAAATATATTTTAGTTGATAAGGAACATTTTACACCAGTCCACAACTTGAATTAAGATATTTTTACAATAATGTGACGTGTAAAGCTTATCTGAACAGGTGAAGAAACAGGCTAAACACTTGTCAGAAATCGCATTTTTATGATCTCATGATCACGACAGGCATTTACATTTACAATAAATATGATTAATAGTAAGTCTGCTAATTTAGAGACGCGTAGGGAAAATGGGCTCAAGGAACTTAAAACATAGATTAAATATGTTAAACAATAAATTTTCCCTAACTGAACATATGCATGTATAGAAAGCAGCATTGAAGAAATGCAAAACCTAAACATTTAATGTGATATATACAGGTATATGTATATATATTATAT
>JAOXYB010061835.1:0-10605 GCA_028565635.1 Phoronis ovalis
CTTGGATTAAGCGGCCATTTTGAATAATTTGGGGTTATCGCAATAACAAAAATTGCTTACAATGTGAAATTCTACGTTTGTGCCAACTTTCGTTATGCTGTGGTAAAAAAATAATTCTGGCTATCAACGGGTTAATACATATCTACACATTATGCTGCTATCTGCTTTTACATGGCCAAATAAGTCACCCAACCGTCCCAGTTAATGTCTTAATTGAACTCATCGCCTGGTATTGTGCTATACAGGCATGGGGAGACCGCAGGAAATATCAGATTATCCGGTTTGGCCCCTAAAATTTTCGGTTGCCGGATGTCAGTGTCAGACAGTTTACACTATCTTTCGAAGTCACCAAAAAAAATCGGATAACAATCGGATATTGAACTTCCATGCAAAAATAATCTCAAGAACATGGTTGTAATGCTGGTATCTCAATTATCACCCGGTAGTCCATGTAGATTATCAAATTGTGGGTGTAACTGCTATAACCCCTAATTACTGTAGTTAAATTTAAAAATATTGCGCGATTTACTTACAAATAAGTGTTCAAAAATATACCAGATACATTGAAAAATCCACATATATTTGAATTATGAAAGTGCAGTGTACTCCATCAAATATCTCGTTTTAAATACATGCTTAGTTCTGTCCTCTTAAACAAGCATGGTTTCGGTATTGACTGCCCACCAGATATTTTGTTTGCGCCATTTAAATACATAAAAAAGAAAAACATTTGCGAGATTTTTGCAGTGCTTATAGCCATCTTGCAACGGACGCTCTCTTTGTTTATATCGATTACTGCCACGAGGGGTGAAAAGTTACATCCCGTTTTTACGAGAATGAAGACATGAGGCAGCATTTAATTATTCTCCTGACCGCTTTGTTTTTAAAATAAATTCAATTTTATTTCATTTTCTACCACTTAAATACATAAACGTAATCTAAGCCGCAATTTGTTATTCCCTGTTTAGGCACTGTTTCCTGGGCCCTTCCTGCTAAACGGAAGAGTTTATTATAACTATTTTCAGCTTATAATGAAGACAAAGGCACTTAGACAGAATTTTTAAGGTAGACAATTTATTTATTAATAACATTAGCTGGCTATGGCATATGCTGTAAAATAATAGTCCCAGGTCCCATTAAGTCTATCACTGGGATAATAATTTTCGTCCTTGGTCCCATCATCTCTATGTCGCGCAGAGAATCAAAACAATATTAGGTAGGGTTCGACAATCTTTTCCAAACTTTTATCTCAATATCCTGGGTTTACGGTCGAACTGGATTGCTTGAATCAAAAAAAAACAAACTTTGCACGTCCGAGGGAAACAAATATCATTTTAACACTAACAGTTCAAGTCAAAAGTGTTGGACATCTGGTGGATATCCATATCTCTTACAAAGGATAAAAAGACCCTGATAGTTAGTCTATTAAGAAGGATAAAAAAGTCCCCACTGGATATCCATATCTGTTATGAAGGATAAAATAGTCCTTTTTGGGACTTATGAGCTCAAATTTTATATCCTGTTTTCCAGACCAAAATTCTGTTTTTGCTTTAATTTTGAGATGGGGCATTTTTTCAATAAGTAGAAGAGAACGCAATTATCCATTCATTTACAAGATGTCTAGCAACTACCAAACAATCATTGCAGTCTTCCATCACTTCGCTATGCATGCAAGATTGACAAGCTACGTATTTGGACTTTGTTTAATAAAAAAAAAATTATTTTTAATATTTCTAAACTGTTGTAATATAGGACATGCACAGTTCATTGAAACAATACAGAACTTATGTAGTTTTAATTAAAACGAAGCGAATTTTCCTCTACCTGTACAAATGTAAGTATTACCTGTTACTGTGACAAACTTGTATGTTATTGCATGTTAGTTACGTTTATTGTTAGTACTGATTATACCTACGGGTTATAAATTTCAATAAACTTATAATTATATTAATATGCTTAATTTTATAGCATCACATCTTCTTACACAGCCAAGCAAACTGTTTAAATTGATCCTGTGTATGTCTTCATGGTACTCACCACTTTGTTTTAAAATATACTTTATTTTGTTCGACGACATTTAAATATTTAGTAAATGCCTCAATTTATAAGTGAAGGTAAAGATACAACATAGCATTTAATCATAGCCACCACTTTGTTTTATTCTCACGCTCTTCATTTCAAAATTTTGTTATTACCAAAGTTAATTGAAACTGTAGAACAATTACTTTTTTATGCAGGTCTACTTTTTCGATTTCAGTAGCATAGCTGTTCAGATTTTGCTTAAGCTTCATTTTTGTCACGTAATTTATGAGTGTCAGGTAATACATAAGAAATATTCTGATTCTTAGAAAAGCCTAATCAGTTACTGTCAGCTGATGACTGAACTTAGTATTGGTACTGTGTTTACGATTAATTGTGCAAACACTGTTATTAAAATAAACATAGCTGGAAAACTAAGAAAATGATTGTGCAGAGACATTTACTTGACTGTATATATAGTCCAATCAATGCAGACATGTAATACTCAGGTTTTATGGGACCCAGTTAACATTTGTTGTTGTGGCATTTTAATAAAAAGTTTGTTGTTTTTTATATTAGAAATTAGAAATTTGGTGTAGATATAGTTTTTAGTAATCTACTTAAAATATCATCTGGACTGTTAACGGATACTTTTTGATTTTTAAAGTTTTTCAACTCAAAAACAGTTTCTTTATAAGCTTTTTATTAAGGTTTTTTGTTGTGACTTATAATTTTTAAGTATTTAAAGTCAAAAACTTTTTTCCAATATATATACTTGTCTGTAAATAATATATGCTTCATAATAAGTCGAACGTTTTCTGTTCAGCAGATTTAATTATACTGGAAATGGACCCTGTGATTCTTGCAGGTTTGGTCCTCATAAAGATTCTAGTAGGCCACATAATGTTAGTGTCTGGGTTAAATGCTGTGATTGGAATTAGTGTATGATGTGCACACATCACAATTAGTGTCCGAGGATTGGAATTATCTGGGTTAAATGCTAGGAATTGTCACTGAAAAAGTACTTAATGTATAAATACGCAGCGGGCACGGAACGTACAATGTCGACAGTACAAATATATCTACCTGTATGTCGCAACGTAAGTAATCTATCGGTCACGGTTACACCCCAACTGATGTTTGCACCTAGACAGAGTAGTGGTGTGAAAAATCCACTCCATTCTTTTAGTAGTATAGATAATATCATATATTATATGCAAGTTCCAACAAGTTGTAGCATTCAAAAGTATTACTAATTTGCTTGTATTTTTGAGTTTGGTGATATCAAATGAATCATTAACTAATTTTTATTATTTAATGTACGGTATTGATTTTAATTTTTAGAGTGTGTCAAAGAAACTGCTTGTTTCAAATGATGACAGTTCCGATATGGTTTGGCAGTCGATGATGGCTAATTTTACATACGATTCCAAATGTGTGATTTCATTTGCTAAGAAAGTGCCAGGTATTTCTTGAATATTTTCATGTTGCTACTGTCATGCAAACGAATGCTATCAGAGTTCACATTTTAAAACTTCTTAAAGTTCACTATCATTTTGTTATGCCCATCCGCACAGTGGCTTGGCATATAATTATAGGCTATGCGTCATTGTCATCGTCGTTGTCCGTAGTATTTTCTTTTTCTCTGTAACAGCTTCAGTTTTTACCCGATCAGCTTCATATTCGGAGCAGGGTAAATGCAGGTTAAAATGCAGTTCGGTTTTAATTTGGTCTTGATTCCTTTCAAAATGGCCGACTAGTTGCCATGTTTGTTCACGAAAGGGCACTTGACTTTGCATCCATTGTGGGTAAGACTAGGCGGTTCGAAGATGAATTCACGAAGGCCATAGGCTGGTGGGCATAATAGGCTAGGTGACCTTGTGGGTAAAATGCCGATCTGAATCTTCGACATTGTGCGTAAGACCTTACTCTTGCAATAAGTGCCTGGATTTTTATCCAGTTAGCTTCGTATTCCATCCAGGGGAAATACAGGTCAAAGTACAAATGTGATAAATTTTTTACGTGGATAACTTCCAAGATTGCCGACTGGCAGCCATGTTTGTTGTTCAATTCAGGTATAATTTTGACTCAGATTATTTCCAATATGGTTAACTAGCAGCCATGTTTGTTCCCGAGAGGCACATCACGTTGTGTTGCATACCAAAAAGACAAAGCATTGACTATACGATACTGGGCTAGGTGACATTTTAAAATATCCTTGAGAAGTGGATCAAATGATAATTTTTAAGTGTTGAGTAGGCAATTTGAAAGTAGATTCAAGAAGGTCCTAGTTTGGCTGGTGTAATAGGCTGTTACATTTTAAAATGACCTTGAGAAGTAGGTCAAATACCGAACTGAATCTTTCGTATGTAACCGTTTCTTTGTCTTGCAATAACAGCTATAGCTTTTGTCAGATCATCTTCATATTTGGTTTAGGGTAAGTACAGGTAAAAGCACAGGTCGACTATAATTTTGACTATGATTACTTCCAACATGGCTGACTGGCAGTCATGTTTCTTCCTTAGGGGGCACATCATGTTACAACCATTTCGGAAAGACAAAGGGTTGACTGGACAATTTGAAGTTGGATTCACGAAGGCATAGGTTTAAAATGAGCCTGAGAAGTATGTCAAATGCCGATACGAATCTTTGACATTTTTGGGTGTGTGAAAAACTTTCTTTGGCTTGCAATAACTTCAATTTTTATCTGATCAGCTTTATGCTTGGTACAGGGTAAATACACATCAAAGTGCAGGTCGGCTGTAATTTTGACCTGATAGCCAAGATGGCAATGCTGGTGGCCATGTTTGTTCTTGAGATGTTGGATCACTATAACAGCTTAAGTTTTTATCCAATCTGCCTCATATTCAGGGAAGTAAAGGTCAAAGTACAGGACAGGTGTAATTGTGACCTGGATTACTTTCAATATGTCCGACAGGCGGCTGTGTTTGTTCCAGAGATGGCACGTCATGTTGTGCCCATTTTGAGACGAAGCTTTGACTTGACGATTCAAAGATGGATACATGAAGGCCATAGGTTGGTGTGTGTATTGGACTAGGTGACATTATAAAATGACCTTGAGAAGTAGGTCAAATGCCGATATGAATCTTCAACATTTTTTGTTGTGGATAACACTTTCTTTGTCTCGCAATAACTGCTTCACTTTTTATTCGATCAACTTTATATTCGGTACAGTGTAAATACTGGTCAAAATATAGGTTGTTTAAGATTTAACCTAGATCACTTTCAAAATGGCCGACTGCAGGCCATGTTTATTTCCAAGAGGGCCCGTCATATTGCGCCTATAAAAGACAGTGTTGACTTGACGATTCGAAGATGGATACATGAAGGCCATAAGTTGATGTGCATATTGGGCTAGGAGACATTTTAAAGTGACCTTAAGAAGTAGATCAAATGCCGATACGAATCTTTCACAATTTTTGTTCTGGTTAACAATTTCATTGTCTCAAAAAATCTTTTTCACTCATCGGATCAGCTTCTTATTCGGTTAAGGGTAAATACAGGTCAAAGTACAAGTCAATTATAAGTTCAGCCTGTATCACTTCCCTTTGTTCTCGCATTTGTACATCACAGAAGCGGCTTCAGTATCCGATGAGCTTCATATTTATAAATCTAGAGGTGGGCTGATGTTAATAGTAAGGTGGTATTTTAGAATGACCTTTGGTCAATTTCATCTGAAAATTTTATATTTTCCCGCAGTTGTCAAATTTTCTGTGTTTTTCAAGTAACTATAGTGGGACAGGTGATAACCATCTTTATTTCTGAACTAAAAGAATAATATATTAAAGTACTTGAGATA
Source organism: Phoronis ovalis (assembly GCA_028565635.1). Lineage (NCBI taxonomy): Eukaryota > Metazoa > Phoronida > Phoronidae > Phoronis > Phoronis ovalis. The sequence goes on from JAOXYB010061835.1 coordinate 5,840, forward strand.
GACACATAAAAGTAGTACAGACTTGAAAAGCTAATACTCTTATAATGAAATTTCATAACATGACCTGATAAGTAGACACTTGTTGGGAATTTGTTTTTTTCGAGTTTCCATATTCAAGCAAATACATCAAAGACTTCTGTCCTGACATGTGATCTTTACATTTGTGTACAGAACTGTGTCACTCTCAGTTTGAGTGTGGCTGACTTGTTTGTGTGTGTTGTTTATTGTAGTTATGTGCTGAATGATCTTGTTATTTGTAGGCTTTCGAGACATTGTTATGGATGATAAAGAGGTGCTGGTACAAATGTGTATATATCAGCTTGTGTTGTGTGTACATTCTCAGTATTATAATTTAATTACCAAAGAATATGCTTACTTCGGTTACACTAATGCAGAGGAACACATTATAATAAGTAAGCAGATATTTCATATTTCCATACTAGAGTCCCCACGGACGCTTACAGTTTAGTTTACGTTTATGGGTATATCCGTCAGTCTCTATGAAGATACTGCAAGAGTACCTCTCGACGGATTTATTTCATATTTAATACTTACACGAGGTGCCAATATGGTCAGAATGCTTGTTGAATGAGTTTAAATCTGACCCTAACAATCCTATTTATTTCATTGGCCCAATTTTTCCTTTTTATGTCCGTCTCATATAGTGAAATGGGAATATAGTCACCCTGTATGCATCGTCATTGTGCATAACACTTTCTTTGTCTCGCAATAACAGCTTCAGTTTTTATCTGATCAGCTTCGTATTCAGTATACAGTAAGTACAAGACAAGGAGCAGGTCAGATTACTTCTAATATTACTGTGAGGGCACATCATGTTGCACCACCTTCCAGCAACAAAGCATTGACATGATGATTCGAATGTGGTTTCACGAAGGCCATAGGTTGGTGGGCATATTAGGCTAAGTGACATTCTAAAATAACCTTGAGAAGTAGGTCAAATGCCAATCTGAATATTCAGCATTTTTTTGTTGTGCATAACACTTGTTTCACAATAATCAACTTCATATTCAGTACAGGGTGAATACAGGTCAAAATACAGGTTGGTTATATTTTTGACCTAGATCACTTCCAAGATAGCTGACTGATATGTTTGTTCTCGAGTCTGTATGTCGTAATAACAGCTGCAGTTTTTATCTGATCAGCTTCATATTCAGTACAGAGTAAGTACAGATATAATTTTGACCCAGATTACTTCCAATATGGCCGACAAGCAGCCATATTTGTTCAATAAGGATAGGCAAACCTTTGACTGGGGAATTCAAGGTGAATAGCTTGCGAATTGGTGAGCACATTAGGCTAGGTGTCATTTTAGAATGATCTTGACAAATCAGTCAAATGTTTTTCAGAATCTTTGACATTTTTTGTTGTGCGTAAAACTTTCTGTGGCTCGCAATTACTGCTTCAGTTTTTATCAGCTCAGCTTCATATTCAGTACGATAAATACAAGTCAGAGTATAGGTCGGTTATAATTTTGACTTACTTCCAATATGGCCGGCTGGCTGCTATGTTTGTTCCCGAGAGAAGTTGTCACATTGTCAGCTGTGGAGAATTTACAACTGTGAATTGTGAAACAACAATTCTCCTAAAATTGATATTTTTGAAAATTCTAAAATTTTAAATCATGTTAGGTATGATATCACTTGCGCTGATAAAAAGTGTTTCAATATTTTTCCACTAAAACATTTAAAATAGTACTATTTTCAGGGTGACATGAGATATAGTTTACAGTCTCAAATTAAACACTACTAATATTATAATCAATAGTGTGCCCTGCTGGTAAACTTGCATGGCACCAAAAGGTGGCTTATGTAAGTGCATGAAAATTATTTTGCATCTAAGGTGATAATTGCCTGGTTAATTGGTTAATTTACTAGACACTGCATTCCATTCTAGGTATATATAACAATTGACTGCTGTGATTACCTTGAAATAAAATTAATTTGAACCCTGAAAATTTGGTATCAAATCAACAAATATTTACTTAATCCTTGCTTATTTGTCAGCCATCTTAGCAATTAGTCTTGACTGAGGTATGAGTGAACTATAGTTGTGACTGAACAGATCACACTATGTAGTTAACTGTATGAAAAAGGTGATTTGTTTTTCAGGAAATTTTCCAGAATTTGAAATTTTACCATCACATTTCGCGCAACTTGGGGAAATGGTGCAAAGTTTACAAATATTACGTACAGAACTGGCCTTAATATGTGTGCTGCAGTTGACTTTGACAGGTATAAAGAATTGTATATTTTTAATATTTGTATTATTAATCCCATAATGAATTTAGAAATCTGTGTATGATAATTTTGGGGAAAAAATAAGTTTCTTCAAGAAACCTAAAGAAAAATGAAGATGGCTACACCACCTAATGCAAAATGCCCAGTTTTTCATGAAAAATGTTTTAAAATGCGGAAGGATATTTAACATATATAAAGAAACCTCACCAGATGTCATTGGAAACTGTTAGGAGTGTGACTGGAAGAACCATGTCAAAAACATGAAAAATTTGAAGAAACACTGTGATGTCTAAGAGGGATATCGCAGGTTTCAAAGTGGCATATAAAATTCTCTCTCAGTGACGTTAATGTTATGCAATTGTATTCTTTACTGTGGTTCCATTCTTATCAATTCAGTTTGCATGTGTCAGAAAAGCTTAAATGACCATGACGTTTTTAGGTGACATCTGTTTCCATGCTAATTATCCATCCAAATTTATTAAACATTTTCTTGAAAAATGGAATATTTGAAAAATTCAAAATATGCCATTCAATACCAGGTGGTTTTCTGTAGGTTTCGTAAAGTAAATCGTTTTTTTCCAAAGTTCTTGTAAAATTCCGATTATTTGTTTATTATGGGACGAAGAGTAATTGTAATAAAACTTTATTTAAAAATGAAATGTGCACATTGAGTTTTGGTATTTATCATGTCCATAAAATGAGATTGTTTTATCATAACTTATACTTGAATAACGTGATGACTAACTATGACCTACAATCTTATAGAAGGTATTGTTGGATATCGGCCATGTTAACTTGGAAAGTACTTGGCCATTTCAATAAGACTTGGATCAAAATGTTTCCTAGGTGGAATTATCAAAAACTCAATTGCCCCTCCCAGAAAGACTGTGTTTCTATTGATTTTAACAGAATGTGATAACACAAACCAGCTTTGAACAATCAGAATTGATTAGTGTACATATCTCATAATTAGGGTTGCTCTATAAGGGAGCAAGCCTATTGGTTTTGTACGATTTCTTTCTTCTTTTTTTTCTTTTTGTTTTTCCAATTTTCAGCAAGCTATATCTTGAAAGACGGTTACAGCTAAGAACTTGATACTTGATGTGTGATATCCCTGGGGTAAGCCATTGGTGATCTTGAGGTCAAAGGGTTATTTGAAGGTCAAAGGTCAAATTTCAAAATGTTCTAAAATGATTATTGAGTTACAACTAAGTATTTTAGATGATCTTTGAGAATATTTCGGTACTAAAAGGCTTTATTTTTATATTTGGCATATTTTCAATTAATTTATTGATCTTCCAGTTTTCTCTAAGCTATATCTCGAAGTCTGTAACAGTTAAGGACATGATATTTGAGTTTTGACATTCCTAGGCTAGAGCATTGCTGACCTTTGGGTCAAAAGGTCATTTAGGGGTCAAAGGTCAAAATTCTAAAATTGTTTGAAATATTCCAAAATGATGGTGTAAGGTTATAAAAAGGTCATTTTGATGACCTTTTAGAATATTTAGGTATTAAAAAGTGATTTTGTTTAAGCATCTTTTAAATTAATTTTATGGAGGAAACGTACTTACTGCAAGTCATAGTGTTTACTCCAATAGGCTTGTACTTTGACATATGACAGTCTGGAGCTGACCTTGATGTCAAACGGTCATCTAGAGGTGAAAGTTCAAACACTCAAAATGGCATAAAATTTTCAAAAAGCATAGAAGTCAAGGGGGACATTTTAAGGTCAAAAAGTGCCAAAGCAATGAATTTTATTATTTTCTGAAAAGTTCAAAAATGATGTTGAAAGGTAATTTAGAGGTCATGTAACATTCTAAAAGCCAATAGGCCCATTCACACTTACCACTTAGAGCGCTCTATAATAAAGCGCTTCAGCCTCTAATGTGTACGCGAATAAATCGCTTCAAGGGCATTAAAATAAAGTGCTTCATGCAAAAATTAATGCTCCCGAGGTGGATTAACTTTTTACTGAAGCGCTTTATGAAAGTTTTAGCGGCTTAACTTGCAAGTGTATGTGGACACGAAGCGACTTCAATTCGCTTTCTGCTGATGTTTACCTGCTCATGAGCAATTGATACTTCCGCTTTATATATATATATATATATATATGTATGTGTGTGCGTGCGTGTGTGTGTGTGTATGTTATGTATGTGTGCATGTATGTGTGTGAGTGTATATATGTATGTATGTTATGTATGTATGTATGTATGTTATGTATGTATGTATGTTATGTATGTATTTTATGTATGAATGTATGTATGTTATGTATGTATGTATGTTATGTATGTATGTTATGTATGTATATATGCTATGTATGTATGTATGTATGTATATATATATATGTTATGTATGTATGTTATGTATGTATGTATGTATGTATGTATGAATGTATGTTATGTATGTATGTTATGTATGTATGTATGTTATGTTATGTATGTATGTATGTATGTATGTATGTATGTATGTATGTATGTATGTATGTATGTATGTATGTATGTATGTATG
>JAOXYB010061846.1:0-10605 GCA_028565635.1 Phoronis ovalis
CAACCAAAAAAGCCAGCGCCAAGGAGGAAAAAAGAAAAAATCATAAATTTAAGGTTTTCGCACTACTTTCCGCAGGGCCAGCTTCTTCACTAGCACTGTGATTTAAATCAATTGTGACCTTATGCCATATCCTAAAATGCATATTTAAAGTTTTTATGCTTGTGCACACTTGAATTGAAATATAGCATTTTTCAGAGACATACATTTGCTTGGAATTTTCTTAAACGTAGTACTTATTTGGTATCAAGTGTGATATAATGAGGAATCAGATATTTTAATTTTGTAACAAAAATAATTTAAAAACACTTTACAGCTCAAAAATGCCATATGGCTTAAGTGATGACAGATTAGTGAATGCAGCGCATACAAATCTTCGTTCATATGTCACAGTTAATCGCCCAACTATCAGTCGTTTGCCAACAAAGACGCAGTATGATAGACCCAACTCTGCTGGAGGTAAATAAATATTTAGCTGTGGCTTCTGTTACACTTTAGTTTGATACAAACGTGTAATATTCTTTTCTATATGCCATGCCATGCCATTTTCTAATACAGCTATCAAAGCTTACTTTGCATTAGCATTAAGTCTTGTCTTTAATTTTCACTCAGCTAACGATTTGGTTATATACCTTTTCATGTTTAAATTAGGTGTTATTTAAATGCAGTAAAACACTTTTGGACTAAATTTGTATAATTATTATAAGTACAATATTATTTTGAACAGCCGCAGAAGAAAAACGTCATCTAACTACTCCATTACACACTCCACATCCTCCAAGCAGTGCTGGTACAAAGAGTGTACATACTCGTGGAAAGTCTGTTGAGAGTGATTTACCTCCGACTTTACCAAGTACATCACCATTACCACCAATATCCCCTCAGAAGTCAACATTGTCAACACAGAGACCCAACAGTACACCTTTAGCAAAAACTGATAGTAATTTAGGTATGTGTTTCAGAATAAGATAATTACTTTAAAAATATTATTACATAATTTTATTGTATACATAATATGATCGTTAGAAGTTGGAATTAATCTTGCTTTTAGTGTAGTATCATGGAGCGTTTGTGTCAACGGTTCTTACAATTTCATTACAGAGCGACCAGTTCCACCAAGAAGTCCACCAGGTTCGTCACTGCGACCATCACCTCCACCTATTGATGGCATAGAAACACCACAGCTAAATAATAATAACAACAAAGTTAATTCCAGGCCAACATCTCAAGCAAGTGATCAGGGTATAGTTTTAGATGAAAGTTAAAGACATAGTTGCTACTAAAGTGCACTTTTGTAGTGACCTGTTTTTAGAAATTTTTAAAAACAAATGCTGTAGTCATAATTATATGTAAAGTATGCTTTTACAATGCATTCCATCCAGTTTTTAGATATATTTATTGAAAATGTTATGTTATATTTAATAACATTTAGTTAGTTGAGCTGCTGATAATCATGTGTTAATGCCAAAGTGTTTAAGTACAAGCTTCATTCAGTAAAGATGGAAGCATGGATCATGTAAATATGTGAAGCATAACCAAGTATTTTTGAAAAGCTTCAATCTGTGATAAGAAATATTGTACATGCTGTATTGTTTGTGATAGAATGCTTGTATCTATTATTTATTGTATTATTTTTAATACAAATATGACGTCATATAGCTGAATACTCTTATTTTTTGTTGGTGGATTCCATGTTGCTTACCAAAAAGAAAGTAATAAAAATAAACCATCGATTAGAATTATGTATGCTGAGTTGCATTATCTACAATAATTTCAACCTTCATATCTGAATTTGTTTGGAATTTTCCACAGCAGTTGATTAAGCATAATGTCTGCTATAAAGTTGTTGTATGAACCAATAAGCATTATTTTGTATAATTCACATTTTTAGGTACTATGCCCCTTGATATCATGGTTGCAAAAGTGGGACTGCAGATTCTCTGACATAAGACAATTTATACAGCTAACAGAAATATTACAAAGCAATAATTAAAGTTTAATCATCTATGTGTAAAATTATATGGAACAATAAGACATTATTGCACAGTACAACATAACAAAACAAAAATAACTGTCGGCAAAAACATTGGTACATTATATGTTCAAAAGATTAAAAACAAACTATCATTACATTAAAATTTTGCAAAATACAGTATTAATAGCAAATCTTGATTGGTGAAATGCATATAGTACTATTTACATATTCATACCATATTAAACTTAAGTTCATGTATCACAGATTTAAATTCTAGTTCTTGTTTATTGTTGCAGCTTTGGTTGACACTACTGAATACAATTGAAATATAAGACAATTGTTTAATTGGTAACATGTGCTTGCATAGATTTCTTTTTCCTAAGATATGTTAGTGATTGTCTTAAGGAACAAAAATTTCTCAAAACCTAACCTAACTCGAGATATCCAGCTCATATTTTAAGTAGTTCAAATTCTTAGTTGTGGTGCAAGCTGCATCCGTTTTGATGCAAAATTTCAATAAAACTACTTCATTGTCTAGCATCAAGTTAACTGCATCATCATCTACCAATCATCTCATACCAACGGAAAACTGTGATGTTACGAGTTTAAACTATACATCTCGTACTACATACTGTGCAGCAATATCTAGTACATTTTTATTTGCTGCGAGATGAGAAAGAAGTTGCTGTAGCCAAATATAAAAAATCTACATTCTTTGCATATAAATTCGATTAATTTCAAAAAATATGGTATATACACAAATATGTAAAACAGCACAACCTATAAATTCTTTGGAATCAAACGGAGTTTGTGCTCACAATTCACCCATAGAGTTGCAATTTCTAAAGCTGGAGTAATACAAAGCAGTAAATAATTTAATTGCACCAAGTGTAATGTCACCAACACTAAGCAATACTTAGAATTGTAATAGTTTCATCACATTCTTACTTTTCAGAAGGACCCTTTCTCATTGTAGTTTCTGAATTTTGCCACTAGGGTGATATCAATGCTGTATTCTTGTATTGTCAAATGTTCATATCGTAATTTGCAATGAACTGAACGCTGACACCAATTTTTCTAAATTTATCTTTTAGTCTTTCTCTGGTGGACAAAACATGACACTTACTAACGGTCCAATAGCTTTCTTAAAATTCTTATTATATGCGCACAATCATGTTTCTCCCATCTTTTATGGAATGTCTTTACTGAAATCAATTATCTTCTGTAACCATAATCTTCGTTGATTCTTGAATCAGTATCTGAGATATCATCAGCACCTTCAGTGAGCGAGCTTTCATCATCTGTGTGATGTGTAACATTTATATGTATGGCCCCATAAGAACCTGCAGGGCTAACATGTGATGACACGTCGCCATTGAATGACATTCTTAACTCATCTTTCAGGATGTTAGGTACAAATGGCTAAAACATAAGAAGATAAGATCATACAATAACAGTTATAATTGTGAATAATTTTATTTGCATTTTGATTCATCAAAAAAGATGAGCCTCCCTTGATGGTTGTCGGCCTACAAGGAGTATCAGAAAAACAAATTTTTTATCTTATCTTCAGATGTGAAAAACAATATTTATTTATGAAAACTCGCAAAATAAAAATCTGTACCATTTGAAAGCAATTATTATATTTTCACTTAAGAAACTAATACTTTATTCCAAATTAGCTTGAATCACTAACAGCACCAACTCTGGTTCTAAACCAAACTTACAACCTTACAAGCTAAGGCAATGATGCAAGACATAGGTCATAGGTCATAGGATGGCCAAAAGCAGTGGAGTTAGGTTATTTCCAAAGCACTTTTGGAGGAGCACAGATGGGACTGTTAGCAATAAAATCTACTACTGCACTAGCAATAATGAATCCAGGGTTTTATAACATCAGCAATAAGCAAAATATCTATGATCTACATGTACTGGGGATATGCCAATGCCAGAGTATGTTTCTTACCTCACCACCAATCAAGTCAGTTAGCTCAATATTGGTATTAGTAACAGAGTCATTATTTTGACTCGCATTCAAAGGCTGTAAAATTGTCAATTATAATAAATAAATGTTAGCAATGTGGAAAAAGGTCAAAGTGATACAACCACAATTCAGTTAAATGAAAAGAGTCATTTTTATGATATAGAAAAGTCAAAAGGAGGGAATAATTTTGAACTAGTCTTTACTTCCATGAGGATGGATGTTCACCTTGACCTTACAATATTATATCCAGACACAATCAGTACCTGTGATATATGAGATGGTTGCTTATAATTAATTTCATCCTCATCCATATCATCATCCACATTCTCAAAGTGCTGCATAATAAGACAGTTATCATCATATCATAAGTGTCATGAAATTGAGGAGTAGTATAGAAGTACGTAATGCAACTAGTAGATAAATTTAAACAGTCAATATACTACATATTAACAAAACAATTCTACTGTAACTTGATAATATGAAAAAACAAAACCGCATTATAAGCTGGTACCACAACAATAAACATACAGCAAAAATAAAATATTAATAATGACCATATAATTATATTTGATATTTAATTTCAGAACTACAATTGTTAAATTTTTACCTTGTAACTGTGACCTTTACGTATCTTAAACAAACCAAAGAAAATTCTACCCACAAATAAGATAATGGTAGCGATCAACGCTATCATAACCACTACTGATATTCCCATAAACAACTCTGAAAGGTAGAAACACAGCAGACAAATTAGTTATTTTACAAGGTGTCTATGCAAGATATACAAGATTTCATGCTTTGTAACTCACAAACAGTCTGTGAAATCAACCAGCTAAGACTATATTTCGAATATTTATTTGATTGACAGCAACTGAGGGTAGAACACTTTCGTGCTGAAAACTGTAAGTGAATCTGGTAGAAAATTGTTGTTATAGGTTACTATTTTGTGCACCCGACTGTGACAAGTATCCTTTTAACTTTTAAATGCAAAGCACTTTTGTGAGGCCTGCTGCATATGAACAAAACAAAATAAAATTAAGTTCTTTTTCGTTATTTATGTCATAAATTAACAATTACCACATTCTCCATATAAATACAACAATACAAGAAATATATTATTATTGTTTAACTTGTAATCTTTTTCATATATTATTCCCAAGCATGCACAAGTAATCTGACTTTCTAGTAATGTATTAATTTCTGGTCTGTGCACATATATCAAAACAAAGAGGTGTTCAACCGAATGTTATATTCAGTGTCAAATTTCACTTACCTGATCGTAATAACAAGAAGAACAATATATTGAAAAGAAGTAGTATTAGCGAAACCATTACGTAGTTAATGGCACTACTGTGGGTCTGTCTTTCTACTTTTGACGCTGCATAGGCGAAATATAAGTTATGTCTATCCACAGCATGTTTCAACAGTAAATAAATGAGTCCTGCAACAGAATAATTAAGGTAACTAATTTTTTTAATGTAATTTCCTAATTTTGTAATCATATGTGTGTGGTCAAATCAAGTGTTCTCCCTTCAGTGTCATGCTCCTTGTTCACAGACTGCATCATTCAACACTCCATGGTTAAAATTCCAAATTATTTATAGCATTAACATCAATCTCCTATCCAAGCAACTTAAACATTTTTTAAACAATATCTTGGCATGCTTATTTTTAAATAAAGTAATATAAATAACACATTTAAAACAAATTTGGCTACTTACCAAAAGGTGTTATTAGAGGACAAGGGATGCTATAAACAATAACAGTGCCAAATGTACATAACAACCAGGCATAGTTCTGTCCATACTGAAACTCCCAAAGCACTTTCTGAAAATAACAAATGGCAGAAATTTTTCAGTTTGATTATAGAATGAACACTACTGACATTATAATTCAACTAACTTGTTAATTTCTTTACAGTTATTCATACGCTCAAGAAACCAATCTCAGAACCAACATTGCTTTATATATTCTCATTTTATGTCAATCTTACATGCATAACACTTTATAATGGATGAAAAAACAAGGGAAAAAATAGCAAACTTTGGCAGATGGCACCATCCCAATTTTACAGCTGAAGAATATTAAAATTCCTCGCAAAATATGAAACATTATCAACAGCACCTTGATTTTCACTTTGTTAAAAAGCAATTTTTTTGCAATCAATTTAATACAGCTCACTTTTCTGATAGAGGTTCTTTCTGCTGCTGACCTAGCACACATCATTCTGAAGATGAACATAAACAGCTCAGGAAATCGTATAAGTTCTAATCCCGTTCCTATAAAAGCTGAGGTGATTATATAGTTGACAAAGAAAGCACCATTATCTGGCAGGAAAATGCATCTGTAAAAAAATATATTTAGTAAAATGACTTTATTACTCTAACAAGCTGGAAAAAGACTACTTGCAGGAGTTTGTTTTCAATACATTACTTAATCACAATGAATTTGTTTCTAGTGTTTTCTATTAGCTTGCCTACCACAGATGAAATCAGTTAATCTTTTAGTAAAGATTAATGTTTGCTAATTAAAATGCAAAAAAATGCTAATGTTTAGGCTTTCATTAAAATTTCCAGTAAGCTATTTAATACGTGTAGGCAAAATGAACTCATTCAACCACTTCCACAATTCACGGCAGTTCATAAATAGACGATTCTACAATTCACCATTATGATAGTTCACTAATAAACAGTCACCATGAAAGGTGGAACTGATTGGTTTCATTTACCTACACCATTTGCACTTGGTGAAAGGCAAATAACTTATTAGTACTTTTATATGTAAAATATATGTTAAAATATCACAAACCTCCATCTAAAAGCTTCAGTTTCTCCATTAGATGATAGTAAGTATTCAAAAAGTGCTTTGGCACTAGTTAACCCTAATGATGGTAAGACTAGAGTCATCAACATAAGGAACGTGAAACATTTCAACATCACTGCTTGATGTTCAGATGACCTACAATTCAAAATCTGAGTTTTGAAATTTATGTAAGTATATTGATCTTTTACGTTCAAAATCAAGCTGATTTGGAAAGCGCTGCAATTATTTCACAATTTATGGATAAAATTCATTCGATGTTTACCCTTTTTTCTGATTCACTAACTCAGAAACAGACTAGAACTTCATGCTCTCTGTATGTTTAATTATACAGTATAAATTAGTTAATATTACATTGCAGAGAAGAGTGACAAACAAAAGCATTATTACCTTGTCCAATGTCCTATTAACTGGTCTGAGTAATACACAATATATGGTAGTAAAGCTGAAAATGTCCATAGTAACACTGTTGGCAAAAATTGCACCAATACAGGACTCTGAAAATAATAAACAATAGCTTAACAAAGGAGAAAACTTTTATTTGCTCTACTGTTATATTATAATGTGAGTTTTCCCGACCAAAATTTTCAGGTAAAAAAGAATCACACGTACACATTTTATTTCCACTCATTCATTATTTTTGTACATATAGCCGCAATTCATAATTGTTGAGCGTCATTTTGGGATCAAGAGACTTTATTTTTCACCAGTGCTCTCCATAAAATATTGCCAAAAACAATCTAATCTCCTAGTAAAGATCCTGCCAACTGATAGGAATGTAAGTTTAAAATAATTACTGTAAATTTGTTCAAAATTTTAAAAAGTCACTATTTATTTATTTACTGTATATTATAAGTAAAACTAGTCAGAATTAAAGTACCCATTCAATCTGTATTCATTTGTAATACATTAAGGCCATCTTTTGTCCGTTGCAAACCTTGTGAACGTACTGTCTGCCTTACTCTTTGATGTGGTCCACTGGTCACAATGAAGAGTTTGTGTGAAAGTCTTTTCCTTTATATCCTTTAATTCCCGATTTTGAAATACCAGCTAATACATGATGCCATTTTCAAGGTACTCATTATACACCATTTGTAACAAGCATGATGCAAATTTTAATGCTTATTTACAACACAGTGATCAGCAGCCAAACGGATAAGAACACTGGACTGTTTCATGACCGTGCATAACGGCTGTGTGTTGGAATCTAGCCAGAACCACAGTTTACTTCTTTTTTCAATTAAAAGTAAACTACAGTTTCCCCAGATTTCATTAGTCTAACTATACCATTTGAACTGCAGATGATGATTCAGTAAGATATTTTTAAAACTTTCTTTCTGCCTTACTGTTGGCCGTAATTTACAGGTATCACTTACTTTTACTTACAGTCAGATAGAACTACAAACTTACATGTAGGTCGTCAATTTTCTTCTTATAGTCAAAATCATCCAAAGTATTCATTAATAAAGATGGCGTTGTCATAAAAAATAACACAACTGTTACAACTGCATTGATAAGTATAGCCTTAATCCACCAGTAAGTAGGATGAAGAGATAAATTTTCCCTAAAAATAAGAAAAAAGCACAAAAATTAATAAACGTTTGCATGCACTTGAGTAACGATTTTAAATGTTCCCAAATTTTGCATTTTGTGAATGAACAATCACTCAGACAATTCTCCGCACTCCTTCACAAAACGAGGAATGGGAATGTTTGGGTTCAAGACCAATTGCCCACGTAAATAATCCATAATCAAATTCTGCAGTATCAGAGGGACACATAGAATTTATTTACAGAAGATGAACTGCATATTTTCGGTTAACTAAATAAAAGCAAATCAAGAATATTGTAGTCACAATTTAGCATTTTCAAAAAGTATGGACTTCACTGGGTTACATAACTTTGATTCAAGAACTAAGAAAGTCATTACAGCCGGAAAAATAACTATTTCATATGGGTCCAGCTTGAAACTCCTACCAGTAAATATCTTCTGGAGTTGGAGCATATTCAGCATACCACATAATGGAGTCAATTTCTACACTCAGTGAAGACAACTGAGGAAGTCTTGAGCAACGAATATATGAAGGTTTCATATCTTCATAGATTCTGTTAAAAAAAAGATTTTTTTAGCATGTACACTATTTAGAGTTATTATGAAGATTGAGCCATCAATTTAATATGTAAAATTGGTAAGTAATACACTATGTAGGAATAATGATTTAGACCAAATGAAGGAAATTCCTAAATGCAGGTAGTATAAGAGAATTAAACTAAAAAACTTACACCTGTGCCATCATGTCAGTTTGGAAGGTAACAAAACCTATTCCCACACATTTTTGGTATGCTGTTGCTTTGGACTTCTCCACTTCCTCAGTCAGTCTTTTTTCTTCCTCTGCATAGTACTGTATTGCATCAACCTATCAACAGCAAAAAAACCTTAAATAATAACCAAATAACTCAAAATGACAAAATATTTGTATAAAAACTAGATTTTTTTAGTACTTAGTAGCAAAATAATAGTAAGCTGTATACAATTTCCATTTGATGACAAAATTAATGTAAAATGTTTGTATGACAATAGTAATAGTAGTATCATGTATCATAAGATTATTGCTTTAATAGGGATTCGTGGTACATTTAGTAAAACATTCTTTTTTGCTATATATGAAAAGGCAAACAATATTGACAACATCCAGAAAATATGTATCAATTCCATAATTCAGGAATATTAGGTTTGTTTCTACAAGCCAGAAAACATGAACAGGTAAAGGTGTAACATTTATTAATCTGTACATGAAAAAGGACCCAACATGTGCCTAGTCTTTGCAGAGTGCACTCATCGATTATTGTACTATTTCTATTACTTTCACCTTTTGACAGCCACATGGTTCACAACAGCAGAACAATATTCCACATTGATATGGCACCATGAGAGGCCTTACACCAGTCTGATTGTAAATCATTTCTGAATTCATTCGACCCTCTCTTGCTGTTTGTCTGAAACATTACACAGTCATGAACATAAAGTATTCATACAACATATTTCCTGCAATTTGGGTGCAAGAGTGTCATATGAGAATTGATCACAATTCAGGTCACAAAATGTTGGCAAACTGCTACGTTAATGACAGGCTCCTAGTCTTCATGACGTATCTGAGAAATTCTAAATACCCCCAGGCTTTAACTAGCATAGAGCAAATGTCACAGAATTGTAAGTGCATGTACCTTTCTTTGTCCAGTTTTATAAGTTTTGCTATGTCATACGCAAACTGAACATTTTCTATAACTGCTCCTGAATAAGCTTCTCTAAAAATAGATAAAATTAGAGTTGATTAAAAATATTAAGAGATTAAATAAATTTAAAAAAATGTTTTTGATAATATTTTGTTTTCGTGTAATATAGATGGAGAAAGTAAAGAAGCATATAACATTTAAGATAGGATGATGTTCTCAGCCTAATATATCAATCAAAGATAAGATGGGATACAACATGCTGATATAGCATCAAATTATTATCGGCTGATATTTAATACATGACAATGATTAGTATTTAGTAAATAAACTGTTACTGCAACTATTGTGATACAGTATACTTGAATGCTTTGGAATGAAAAAGAACTGGTGACTTGCAGATACTACTGTTATATCAGCAGTTCTCTGGAAGCTTCCCGAGGGGGTACTGGAGGTATTTTTTGGTGGGGGTGTGCAGCCCAGTTAAAAATTTTGGATTTGGATTGTATACTTCTACTGTAGTTTTTTAGATTGCTACCGTAAAGAAATTCAAAAATTTGGATTGCTACCCACTGCTTACAGCAAATAATTTGGATTAA
>JAOXYB010061857.1:0-10605 GCA_028565635.1 Phoronis ovalis
TAATTGATTGGTGTTCAATCAATCCAACCATTCTCTTCATTTATGAATGAATAGTAGTGCAAGCATGCAGTGCTGTGGAAGTGATCTTTCATAGAATGTCTCAAATTATGAGATTGGTTCAGTTAATGCATGCAAAATAGAATATTGACAAACTATGTATTTTTTCAAATCAGAGAAACTGGTTGTCTGTATAATGGAGAGCAATAAACTAATTGTCTCATTATTATTTAAAATTTTAGTATGAAAAATTATTAATGTTTTAGGTTTGAGACTTCTTTTCATGTTGCTGTCACTTTGAATGGGACCAGTACACCGATAACTTCAGGATTTGTAGAGACAACAGGATGTAAGTCACAGAATGAAGATGGCCAATATGGACAATATATGATACGACAGAATGTGGATCAGGTATCGTAACTGACATTTATGTTTAATTTGGGACTATGTTTTACTTAGTATAGGATATATGCACATGTGTAACCTGTGATATCAAAAAACATCCCTACATAAAAGTACACTCTCCTTGTGTACTGTGTGAGAGGAGTGCATTTATATAAAATTTCAAGAAGCAAATGTTTATACTTTTGATAGAAACTAATATGACTCCATTTTATAATTTAAAAAAAACTCTAAGAAATTAAATTATTTATATAATTTATTTTTATGGAAATTAGCAATATGTCTAATAATTTAATTAGCAATACTCGGACTCTTTCAAATGCATTAGTTCAAAAGCTATTTTATTACCATTAAAAAGAATAATTATCGTTGTTCTTGTATAGGTCGTATTATATTTAAATGCAACTAACAGTCATAATCAAGCTGCAGTCAATGAAGTAGTACTTTTTGTTGGTGAAGATCCTCAAACTGTTAACCAGACACCGTACCATAACAGCCCTGGTGAAGCAGTGATTGTGATTGAAGACGAAATTAAACAGGACTTTATTTTCAGTGAGGTAAATTATTCACATTACTTTATCTGTTCTATCTTAAGGTTATCAAATCATAAATTACACTTTTTGTGAAAAGTTGTGATATGATGTGAAGAATTATTTAAACCCATACGTGTATTTTTACCACAAGCTACATATAATCCATATATGGTTTATGTTGAATTAAATTTGTTATACTATATTTAGGTTGACATTCTTGGAGGTTCCTCTCTTAGAATGACTGGTCAGGGAACATCTGTTACTGTTCATGGTATAACTGGAGACAAAACTGGTCGATGGAGTCTAAAAAAGGAACAGAGTCTTGTCGTAACACAGTCTAGAGTGTTGATGCCTTTCTCTCTACTGTCTCAAAGAGATTCTAACGTAACACTGCCAAGCAAACTGGATTGCAAAAATATAGATATTGTTATCAAAGGTAAAGAAAACTAGTTAAGGCGTTTGTTTTTACGCAATATACAATGGAGTAAGTAATAATTTTATATTTAAAAATATACGTCCAATTAATTGTTTATTTTTTATTTTTCCTGTTTTCATTTTTATGCAACTTAAATTTCTTGAACATGTTTTTCATATTATTTAAAAAAAATATTTTGACAAGTTGGTTAAAAAACTAGTCCATGTGAAATATGGTATTTGTTATCTCCTAAATAAGGGATCATCAGGTCACTAAGTAACATTGCTGACCTTAGTGAATGAACTAATAATTTTAAAATACTAAAATTCAGTTCATTTCTTTGATCTGCATTAATTACCATGATGTTTTTGAATGTTTTAGGCCACTTCAGTCCAATGCAGAATGTTACTGCCAGTTCAGGCTGTAGGTTCACATTTGACCATCATTCAAAGTTTACCAATGAGATCTCAAACTTGGATGTGAAGACATTTGCTGAGGTGAATGTGTACACAGATCAGGAGGCCATTACAACACTGACTGGAGAGACTGTAGTAGTGAGGAGTGGTGCTAAGGTACATGACATGCTGAATATTGCAGTCTGTTTATTAGTTTGTCATGCATCTTCCATTGTGTTGTAATAAATAATGTATGCATGTACATGATACAATATTTGAAATTTGGAGTTATGTAAGGGTTTCTACTGAATAACAATCAAATATTTTATATATTCATACATATTATAAGTTATGTATCAAATTGTTTGAGGGTTTTTTTATAGGGATTTAACTATTTGTTACTGTTTAAAAATGTGTAAAGAGTTACTTAAAATAGCTAACTTTTATCATCATATTTTAAGTGAGTTGGCCAACAAACTCAAGTTAACTTCAAGTTAACAAACTAAAGTCAATGGCAGATCCAGAACATATAATAAAATCTAACGAATAAATGCTAAATAGTATAGACTCGGGGGCATGCCAACAAAATAAAGCTATCAAGCAAAATAATGTGTCACCACTCTACACAAGTTTTTTATTCTCATTTGTTTTAGATCAAGTCTAATGATCTTGCTCTTTTCTACACTAATGTCACTGTAGAGCCATATGGTTATTTAACAGTTGATGAAGGAGTGCCAAGTTTGCTAGCAACAACAGGTTGGTATAATCATCTGTAATTGATGCAAGTTATCATCATTTTAAAGTGTGGCTACATGTTATACGTGTATGAAACATCATTTATTATTGTATGAGTCATGTTTTCAGGATTTGGCATTGGTGTTAATGGTGGTTCCGGTGGAGGACATGGTGGTAATGGTGGTCAAGGTGAAAGGCAGTCTAAAACAGGAAAAGCACATGGATCCTATTTGGCACCAGAAAGCTTTGGATACAATGGTGGCTACAGTGTTTTCCCACAGAAAGGAGGATTAGGTAATTTTATTTCAACTAATAAAGCTGGTCAAATTTATCTAAATGTTTGCATATTTCTATTAGCCTCTACAACAAAAGTTTCTGATCAGTATGTTTTGATTTATAAAATTAGATACGGCAGTATGATGCTGACACATATTTTATATTTTAAGTATAAAAAAATATGGTCATTTACCACTTTGAATTTAGTTTAGTATTTTATTATTTACTTTGAAAATGCTATAAAATATTTAAGGAGGTGGACGCATGATTCTAAAAGTCAACAATACCTTAACTGTGGATGGTTACGTCACTGCTAGAGGAGGTCATTGGCGGTCAGTCCAGAGTGGTGGAGGTAGTGGAGGGGGTATATGGATTGAAACACATACTATTGATGGAGATGGAACTATTGATTTATCTGGTGGTGATGGTTATGATGGAGCATATTCTCTCCATGGTGGTGGTGGAGGAGCTGGAAGAATGGCCTTGTACTATGTCAGGAATCATTATGTTGGTAAGTTGTTGTAATAGATACATTTCTCTATAACAGCTACACATTGTTCGTATCTTATCATCTCAGATTCAAATTGTTAAACCTGTAATTGCATGCTTTTATGTTAAATATGTCACTGCATGGATACATACTTTTTTGCTAAAAATGTAATTAAAAAAGACCCAACATCAAGTAGTGTATGTGTGCGTGCGTGCATGTTTTCAGCCAAATGCTTATTAAATAATACTACAAATTTGTATATATCCATCAACGAACTATACAATCATGAATACATTTTGTAACTTATTTATAGCTGTTTTATTGAGTCAGACCTATTTCTTTAAATCTAGTAGTTGATGCTATGCTTGAATACCTGGCTGAAACTTGAATATTACATATTATTATGTATCTATTTTAGGTGCTTTTATTGGTGCTGGAGGCAAAGGTGGCAGTCGAGCAGAACATGGTGGACCAGGTACAATATACCTTCATAAACTACCACCAGATGACTCTGTGGTCTACATAGATGCAACTCATCCAGATGCACAGATACGTCACGACTCCAATGTTACAGAAGAACGAACCAACAGAACTTTGTATGTTGGTAATGCTGGTAAAATTCCAAAGGATCCCGAGAGAAATTTGTCTGCCATTTATGGTGATTATGCTATGGGTTCAGCAATTGCTTGGGTGATACCATCAAAATACCCACCAATAGCACAAAATACGCCTAATTATGCGGATGTAGATGTGGTTATAGATGATTTACAAATGTATGGTAATGCACATTTGGCATTTATTAATAATACATGCCCGACTTGTAACATTGATATTAGCATTGGTGTTATTAATGGTGACCGAACTGCACGGTTTCATATAGGATATAATCATACTCTGTATATTGCCAATGGACGTCTTCCTGTAGATGTATCTATATACAGAGGCGGTGAAATTACCCTCCAAGGAGAGCTGAGGGTCGCTGGTGTGACTGTTACTGTAGAAGGAGTGATCAAAAATGTGGAGAATATGACCATTGTTGATTATGGTAAGTGCATGTATTTAACTGATGAAAAACAAAGGTTACTGATGACTTCTTTCCATTAGTAAGTTCAGTATCAAATAAAACAGCTAATGTGTTTGCTATTATAATGATGTAAAAAAAAGTAATACATTTAGAACTTACAGGGTTTTTTTTAAATCTGATTTTTTACTTATAATAATATATAGTTCTCATAATGTTTGATTATGTTAACTTTTGTCAGACATGAACGTTTTTTGTGCATACATTTAAAATTCAATAAAGATTAATGTCATCAAACATTGTAACTTTAGAGTGTGTCAAGTTCTCTCATTTGAGTTATGAAATTTATGAAAAATCAAAGCTCTCATCTAGTTATTTCCATTTGAATAGTACCATGATATAACTTTTTCTGTGAAATCTGCCATTTTTTGTTTTCATGGGATGGTTTTGTATTGAAGATTGACAGCACAATATACTGGGAATAACATAATATGATATTTGACATATTTTTGTACGTTTAAACCATGAAAATATGTAATTATTTTTTTATGTGCCTTTTGCTGTACAAAGTTTTATTTTCCTTAGTTAATATTGGACCAGTTACCACACACGTTGCAGGTATTACACATCAGATGCATTATCTTTCTGTGCCGCGTCTTGAAAGATATATTTGATGAGGATAAAAATTAAAATTACAGACTCCAGTTAACAATGTACCCGTCAAATTAGTTATTGATAGCCCTTAATTCAAGACGGGAGCTATTTTAAGGTCTAGATATACATTGTGAGACTGTAAATTATTAAAAAAAATAAAAACCAAGTCCCCTCCTTGTGTGTGTGTGTGTACATGTACACTGTTATAGATAACAAAATATCTTATTTACTTATTTCCATTTTTTAAACAACCATAATGCTTTCTTAACATTTGATTGTTGTACATGAAGCATGTGATTTCTATTAAATTCCAAAATATAGAATGATATAATACATTTATATGCCATATAATTCATCATACTACATACTGCTATAGAATTGAAAGATAATTTAGTGCTCTGTTTACAGAAATCCTGAAGGAGAGGTGATATACTCCTAGACTCCTTGAGAATTTTGTGATTCCTCTGGAATCCTCGTGGGATCTTGCAGGAACTGTCAGAGGAGGCAGTTTTAATTAGTTCATATCTCACTAATTAGTGTACTGACAAGTAGGATTTTGTTAATCAACATTATGGGCACGTCATTGAAATTTAAAAATAAAATATTCTCACATTAATAATAAAAGCTTTTTTCATGTTCAGAATAAAATTGCACTCAGTTAAATATAGATTATACATCTTAATGTATCTTTGAGATCTGAAGTCTTAACGTGGTGGGACCTGTTCAGGACCTGTTCGGGACAAGTTATTCACACTTATACTTTGAGTCAAATTTTGGGCAGTTTAATGAAAAAAATAGACCAATAAAAGTATTTTGGAAAGGTATTAACTTACTAAGGATTATAATAAGTTACTTTGCTTATCTGTCATTAAATTAAGGATTATAAAAAAATCTTATCTATCACATGATTATGTAATCAGTAATGGGGCCATTTTGGGCAAAACCTAATGTTTATCAAAAATTAACTTTCAAGTAGGAACTCTAATAAGTGTCTCAGATTTTGAAATTCCTCTTAGTTCTGAAATTGATGTGCTTCTAAAGATATGTGTGTCAGAAAAAAATGAAAATTTTCTGGCAGTTGAATTTCGAAAAGTTATAACTTTTGAATGATACAAAATTTTTAAAATCTAAGACACCTCTTTGGAGATCTCTATTTGAAGTTAGATTTGGCCAAGTTTCAACTTTGTATCTATTGGGGTGTTAGACTTTTTGAAGTTAAACTTTACAAGTTGAAAAGTAACATGAGTTTTTACCCAAAATGGTCTCCTTGCAAATTACATAATCATGTGACAGATAAGTAAAGTAACTTATTATAATCCTTAAGTTAATACCTTGCCAAAAATGTATGCTTTTATTAGTCTTTTTCATTAAACTGCCCAAAATGTGAATCAAAGTGTAAACTGCGAATAACTTGCCACAAACAGGTCCTGACCCCTTAAGGGGGCGACTACTGTTCGGCACAATTTATTGTAACTATAAACGTTTTGCCAAATTTTCAACAGTTAAACAAGAAATAACATAATAAAAGTAAGCAATTTTTGGAAAAGTAGTATCTTGAAAACTATGAAAGTTTAACTTTCCTGTTTATGTAATAAGCATGTAGACGAAACTTATTTTTAAGTTTCAGCTTTGTATCTGTAGAGGTGTTGGAATTGTGTTTTTTTGAAGTTTGTGTTTTGAAAAAAGCGAGATTACACTCAAGATGGCCTCCTTACATAATCATATGAAAGACAAGTAATGTTTCACAATCCTTATATTAGTACCTTTCCAAAAATGAATACTTCTATTAATCTATCTTTTCATTTAACTACCCAAAATTAACCTCGAGGTATATAGCGTGAATTAGTTGCCCAAATGGGATTTATAGCAACCGTAAAAGTTTATTGGAATTGTTATATTCTTTTATTAACAGCCTTATTTTTTATCAGTTGATTTATTGGAACATAATTATTTGTTTTTGTCATAGCAACAAAGACGGAAATTTAGAACATATATATATGTAATAGCTATAATATTAATAATTGTTACATGATTTTGATATGGAGAAGAACCTAATTAATATTTCTGACATGTCATGATTACATTACTTTACATTAACATGTTTCTCATTGTGTGTCTTAGTGGTTGTATAACGAATGACTACTGCTGTGCTAAATTATAATAGAATTGAGCTTGTTGGTTGTTGCAGCATTTATGCTGTTCAGTACAGCATAAGCACAACTACTGGAGTGTTACTAGAAAAGATAAAATATTTCAAGAAAACAATTGGACTATTTTTAAATTGCTTGAATCATATTATATTATTGAAAATATGACAGTGTGTCATTCTATGAAAGCATGTTTAAATTTGACATCATTTTTAAAGGAAATTTTTGAGAAAGTATAACAATTTTTAACTGAACAATATTTGAAAAAATACAACTAAGCTGAAAAGCCGTATGAGAAAACTTTTGACCAGGCAATACAAAAAGCAGAAAATATAACAGTAATGGCAATGCAATATGTTGAGAAAGTCTCTCTGACAAATTTTTGGCAGTAAAATTTGATAATATAAATTTAGCAAATAAAGTAACATGTTATTTCATGCAAATACTACAACTTTAACAGTGAAAATATGACACATTTTGACAGTGCAGTATTACAAGAAAATGCAACAGTGTTTGACAGTGCAATATTTCAAGAAAATGTGACAGATATTGACGGTTTGATATTTCGAGAAAATGCAACAGAGTTTGACAGTGCAATATTTCAAGAAAATATGACGACCTTTGATGGTGCCATATTTAATGCAAATGAAACTTGCAGGGATGTTATATTACTAGTAATTACTAACTTTAACATTGGAATAGCATTTTTATTTGGCACATTTGGCAATGGAGCACTTTTCTTTGTGGTGTCAAAAATGGAGTGTCTACAAACTTGGGATAACTCACTACAGATAAATTTAGCCGTGGCTGATTTGATATATTGTTTATATTTACCGTTTCTATTATGGTGTGCTCAATCTGGTTGGAATACTACTATTATAGTTAAACAAATTGCAATTGTTTTGATGGCCATTAACTGTTTTTCTTTATCGGAAATAAGTGTTTTACGTTGCTTTAGATTACAGCATGACATTTACCAGATTCCTAGAAAGTATTTTATAGCTGTCATTGTTATTTCCTGGATTGTTGCATTTATTTTAGGTGTTTTCAGCATGTTTGGTACAACACCAAAGTTTTTTTCAATTGTTTTTTTTGGTGTTTTTATAATGATTATCATTATTACAAATGCCATTAGTCTATACAGAATTCGTAAAAAACAAAATACCACAGGTGCTTTGATAAATATACCCAGTTTGTATACTGTTAAATACAAATGTCATCTATCATCAACTAATGCTTCTACAATGTTTCCTGCGACACCTAAGAATGAAAATGTCAATATTAAAACCATGAAATCAGACGATTGCACATCTTTGTCTTGGTATGACATTAGTGGTCGCAATAATGATAATGATCCAAACAATGTTACATGTACTTCAAAATATATGCCAGACAAACTGAATGTACAGAAAAGAAGCACAACCAGTAAAGCATATGAGATAAAAAATATAGAAGACAGATATGGAGGAACTAATTCCAAATTTGCCACGAGTGCATTTAATAATATACCGTGTAAATTGAATGTCCAAGGAGGTAGCTCTACCAGTAAAACTTATGATGTACAATGCATGAAGGATGAACAT
Source organism: Phoronis ovalis (assembly GCA_028565635.1). Lineage (NCBI taxonomy): Eukaryota > Metazoa > Phoronida > Phoronidae > Phoronis > Phoronis ovalis. The sequence continues at coordinate 8,649 of JAOXYB010061857.1, forward strand.
ATACCTTCTGCTCAATCACAAACTACTACGACAAATAACCAGCATCCTATAAGTATTATACCAACAGAATTTGTAAACAGAAATCGATGTGAAAATGAAATGGCACGAAAGCATAGATATGCCGCAATTTCTTGCTTTATAATTACAGTAGTTTTTATTCTTTCATATGCTCCTGTTTTTATTGAAAGAATTCTCCGATTTGATGGTGCATCACAAGCTGAACAGTCCATAGTTGTTGCTGATAGTTTTAGATATTCGTTTCCAATGTATAGTAGTTGGCTTAATCCATATATTTATGCTTTTCGAAGTGAAGTAATAAGAAACAAAATTAGAACTTTATTCAGACAAAGGTAATTAAGTGACTGTGTTAGTAAAGAAATATTTAAATTACTTTTTATTAATTAACTGTTGTTTTAAATATTAACAGAATTATGAGACAGTTGATGATCGTGATGTTCTTGCTGATGAACAAAATGGATTCTGAGTGCAAGGCTCAAGCTTGTGTTAATCATATATATGACTGTTAGTACAAGAAAGTCAATCAGTCTCCCAACATTTGTCGCCTTTCTGTGAAAACAACATTTGACTGGTTGAACCATGATTGTAATGTTTTGTAAATTAACCCTTTCACTACTAGAGGTAAATCCACCCACTGTGCTAGGCCTTTTTTTTGAGAGTGAATTGTCTGCGTGGGACCTTGCGCCCCGCTATTTTACCTTTTGCCACTTTGAAATACTTGGAAATATGCTCTAGTTTATAGAAAAAAAGATGGCACTTGCAGTACAGGCGCTAATTTTACTATTTATTGAGTACCCGGTGATACCGGTTACGCGCATTTTAGCGACATTTTATTATACCCGGTACTACCAGGTAGATGCAATGAAAGGATTAATAGCTTTTAAATGGTATATAAAGCTGTCAAAATGATTTATAAATAACCACTTTGTTTGATTAACATAAATAGTAATTAATATAATTTACACTGATTGGTTCATTCTTGAAGCACAGAGATACGTTATTGCCCACATTATTCTCACTATTTTTGATTTATTTGGCTGACTGGGGATAAAAAAATTTAAGTACAAGTGTGAAGGTGGATGCTATGTCTCAATAGTTTGAATTCTGCTATATGTTGATGAAATTATACTGTATCAGAAAGTGAAGCTGATATTTAACAAATGTTTGATTTAAATTAGTACATTCTTAGTTAGTTTGAAAAATGGCACATAATAATTAGTTCTAACACCTGGTTAATCCGTTTTCATCCAAAATCATGGGAAAAAATCAGTTCAAATTTGAAATGGTTACAGTTGTATTCACGGTTGAGTATAAACCATATTATAAATAATTTAATTGGAGTTATTTTGAATATACTTAGATTTCACTGACGCAGCCTTTTAAAAATCTTTCTGATTCTCCATGTAGAGCTTTATGGCAATTTATTATAAGATGATTCAGTATCGGAAACATTGGTTTTATTTCTTGTGCATGACTATACAACTTGTGATAATAAGTTATTGTTAAGGAGTGTAGGGATATAGAGATTTTCAAGAATGCAAAACACTCCAAAGTAGTATATATTATTACATATTTCTTTCTTGGTGTTCATTGATTTATGCCAATCATACACTAAATGTTTAAAGCTTGGATACTCTCAGTATAAGTAAAAGAAAAATTAAACATGATACGTTTATGGAATAGAATTGTGGAACTTCATAAAAACGGATAGACAAAGAAAATTTTCCTATTGAATTACAGTATCTGCAAAAGTTTGAAAGAAATCCGCTGTGAATCAAATTTTAGAAAATTAGTTGAATGTAATTTATCCATGGCTAATGATCTATATAATTGTAGTATAATAATAAACATGTAATCTATATTACTAAATCTCGAGTGTCCGTCTGTCTGTCTGTCACTCTTTCCACCAAATATCTTCAAAACTATTACATCTAGAATC
>JAOXYB010061868.1:0-10604 GCA_028565635.1 Phoronis ovalis
GGAAAATATTGTCAACATCTGGTGGATGGTAGTGCTGATTGATGAGGGCACATTTTAATGAGGAACCTAGAAAAGAAGAGACAGTGTATTGAGCAATGAATACATTTCTTCAAGTGAATGTTCCAAATCCACGTCACATAGTTATTATATTGTGGACTGAGAACAGCTGCATTGGAATGGACAGTTACTTAAAATATAAAATATACAAATCTATCATTAGAACGTTTTTCTTTCATCTGGTCATCAAAGATATTACTTCAAATATTGGAAAAGAGTAAATTTTACGATTTTCAATAGGATTCAACAAAAACTCGCATTTAGTTTAGTTGTCAGATTTTCTATAACAATGTAATAATGCTCACCTGTGGCCCATGTGGGTATCTGGGAGCTTCTTCATCATCAGTAGAATCATCAGAGTGTAAGTCGTGATGTCATAATTCTCAGCAGAAGCTGGTTTGTGCTTACGCACAGGAGTAATTTCATAGCTGAAGCAAATTCAGTTACATATTAAATATATAAGTTTTCTTGAGTCATATGACTTACAGGTGATGAGCTATCACATAAAGGTAATTCCAATTTTTTTTAGGTCTGAGTTAATGTCCTAGTGCAACATAACCCAAAAATACATAGTTGTCTTTACAAAATCAGAGTAACTCTGCTAAAAAGGTGCCCTATTATGCAAATGCATCATTTCTTGATGAAGATAAGGTTTATTGAAATTGCCAACAGGAGAAATAGAAAATAGTTACTGTTACGGAAATGTTGAGCTACAAAGCTCCAATTACAAGAGAAGTGGAGTTTATCAAGCTTCACATTACTGGCTACTTTTATGTAATCTCCTGCAATCTGATGCATTCTTGGACTCTTCTGCACTGACACGTTGTGCCACTTTTTATAACTTTAAACTCCTTTTATATAAAGATTGCAGCTTTTTGAATAAATAAATGAAAAAATCAAATTTCACCGTACTTTTATGGTTAGTTATTTGTGATTTTGGAAATCTTGCTGAGAAATTGCTTCCAAACTAGCCAAAAACTGAGACTTATTTGACCTGATGAAGCCACTGCGGTGAAACACGTCAAATATGAATAACTATCCGGGATCACAAGAGACCTGATCACTATCCAGTGCATGAATACTCTATAATCTAAATTTAAGAACTTCCAAAAAACGTGTTATATAGTTATTGAATGTCTGGTGATATATATTAAAGAGTGGTCCGGGGCACTTCTCTGTGGGAAAATTATGAAACTTTTTATAGCTTCTGGTGCATTTTTAGAGACATTTTAAGATCTGGTTTAAAAGAAAAAATGTTAACTAAAATTGTTTACAAATTAAAGAAAATAACAATATTTGTAAACTTAATGGCGGTCAAGTCAAGTCATTAAACCTGTTAAAACACAACTAGATCTTTTACCTTATATACATGTACCTAGATAAAAATGTTCATATTTATTTATTAAAATACAAACATTCCAATTGATAGTTAATAATAATATTTCAAGTCTAATTTGTTCTTCGTTTACTCTTTAGATTAATAACTGTTCAGCAAAATTCAGTTTTTGGCGAAGGCCAAAATAAATATGCATTCTCTATGCACCCAAAAATAAAAAATGTTACTTCTCATTATTACCTAGCTGACCCTAACTGCCCAAAAATAAATGCGGACTGTCTCATAATTAAGTATTATTATATAGCATGTATAAAGACTGCCTATCCTGCACAGATGTGCAATGAAGTTGATTGTATATGATATAATGGGTTGAGTACGTACGGCTATTAATTGTTCTAAGCCTGGCTCACCTACAATAAATTAAAACAATCTTGGTTTCTACTTATAGGTAGCAAATAACTGTTGCCTTGATATATTTTTATGTTCTCTTTCTTTTTTCTTGTTTGATGTTTATTTCGAATCTGGTTTTAAATCTGTCTCTGGGGATAGAAAAAAGTTCTTATCCTAAAATATCTTCAAGCATATAGCTTCAAATTTGATTACATTGCTGCAATAGTCCTTCATTATTTTGTGAGTGTTGTAGAAGAACATGAAGAACGTTTGCATAAAGTTGTCCGCTAATTACACTTTGGCCTTTGTATTTTGGCTTTGGTTTGCTACCGGAAGCAAAAACGTTGGACTTGGTTCTGCTGCACGTATTCATACAAACTTCAGTGCCTCCCCTCGTTCAGCTTTCGATGTGCATTTACTTTAATTGTGTAATGACTTTAATTTATTTCAGTAGTGCACCAATATATTGGGCGAAAGAACACGGTGTTGTGAGCTAATTGTTGAGAAAATCTGTGACTACCAGGAGAAAGATAGAAAACAGAATGGCTGCGAAATTTCCAGAGGAAGAACAGAAGCTGCATACACTGCAGTTTATATTTATTTGAAATAAGGGAATACACCTCACAAAACATTATAAACTATATTTTACCTCCCTCCCCCTTTTAGGTGGGAACTCAGCTCTATATGTGATCGGTCTGTCAGTCTTCTTACACATATGCGATTCAAATGTGTGAATTCGTAACGACATTATTTTATCGAAAATCCTGTTGCTATCGGTTGCTCACTGTCTGTGCGCTGCGGATCTCGAGCTTGATAACATCTTCGAACTACAATTAATCCATAGTTTCAAATTATAGTGATGAAGAAGTCGGGCTACTTGGTAAGAACTTACACAAATGTTGTAGTATTTGCGAAATGAAAATTAAGCCATCGCACAAGTGTTTTTCGCATGATGGTGAAGTTCATTACGTTTGCTATGACTGCAGAATTGAACAACTGGAAAAGTACACTAAGTACAATGGGACTTAGCAGATGAAGTTGTTCAAGAATTAATATACATTTTACTTGACTAATCAAATATATGCATTACAGCACAGAGCACTAAGGCGAAAAAACAGGAACTGAAAAATCAAGATCAAGCTATTCGCATAAGATTTCAAGAACTAGATCAACATGTTTCGGGTGGCAGGCATATTATACAAAAATACGACTATGCACACGAAAACGAGAGTTTTGAAAAGGTTTGGTACAAAATGCAACAAACTGGATATGAAGTGCACAAGTATGGATCAAGTGTACACTCGGGAAAAGAGAAACAGGTGGATCAGAAATTGGTGGCAGACATAGCTGAGCTAGTATGTAATCCTGCTTCCACTGTGGGAACAGTTCTGATCTTAAGTGGAGATGAGGACATGTTACGAGCTATATAAATAGGCTTATCACAAAAAAGAGCCAAGTGGAAATTTGAAATCCACAGCTGGAGCTCGTCACTAGCAAGAAAAATAAGGGTCCTTCCTGCCGATTCGAAAAACATAACAGTCCATGAACTTGATATTTATTTTGATAACATAACGCGTATAAAGTCTAAAATGCCAAGAGATTTGGAAATAAAGCGATACCAAGAAACATCATGTATGTACCTGACAAACGTAAATTTTGTTCCAAATGATGAGTGGCGGGAGGAACTTGTAAATAAATTTAAAATGGCATTTGGGTGGCGCCAATTTGCAGGTACGTCGGTTTTAGAGTTGCTCCTCTTTCGTCCAAAAGACGCAAACTGGGAAAAGCTATATACTGGTACGGTGGCAAGGTTGGAACCGGTGTACAAAGGAAATGTATTTACATATCTTGCATATAAGCAACAGAAGCCAGTGCATAAGGAAACATTTCAAACTGTTGAAAAGAAGAAACGTAAATCCAAGACAACGGAAAGAACAATTCCTTGCCGGTTTATTACAAAACAAAACGGATTCCTTAAAGATGGATGCACATATGCCTACACTTCCCAAGAAGCTCAGAATGCAATAAGAATGGACATTTTAAAAATCCTGAAAACATCAAAGTTAAAGATGATGAACTACTTTGGAAAGTTTTTTGGCATGTAAAACTAAAAATAAGTTTACACCGTGTATTTATAGTAGCACTAATAAAGGATGCAACAAAGAATCATGTTCTTGGGCCGTAACACAAAATAATCATTTTGTCTTATCTGTAAAGAGTGGGGACATATGCAGTCAAAATTTGTAAGAAAAGACCTTGATAAACGAATTTTCAAAACATGCGATAGAAAATAGTTGTCATTTTGAGAGAATAAATGGGATTATAATTATTACGTGAACTACTGCAAATATATATTTTTTAAACTACATGTACAATATAATTCTGTATAATATGATAGACAATTTTTGTACAAGATATCTCATACTTACAGTAGGTTTCCGAGTTATGCTCTCCCGATAAAGTACTAAATATACTGGTTTGTGACAGTTACTCAGATTTTTCTTGACATCATTTTACCGCATCACAAACTAGTATTTTGTATATACGGAAGAGCAAAACTCGGAAACCTACTGTAATGAAAAGCACACGAAATGTCAATGGTTTTAAATAGTCTCCATGCCCCTGTACTCGAAATCGCATGAACGTTTGTTTCAACTTTTCCTCGGTTTTGCTTTGTAGTTAGGTATTTTGATTGCTATTATTTAATAGTGAAGATAATTTCTCAGAAAATTATTAAAATTAGAGATTCAAGATATGTTTCTTATTATAAATTGATCGCATTACTTTATGCATGGGACCATACATTTTCTTGTGTGCAATTTCCACGAATTCGCGTGTGTGGTCTACAAATGTTGAGTCATTGCCTGCCCGAAAATCCGACGTAGGGTTTAAAGGTAACTATCTTGTACTATTTTCATTAGAACGTTATTTACTCACACCACACGAATGTATTGTCGTGAACGAAATTCTATTACACTATCTAAGTGGCAAATGCATTTACCAACCTGCACCTAGTATTTGGCTTTTATTTCTAATTAACACATGCAAAGGAGTTCCATAAAATGTCAAAAAGGATCGATGATGTAAGAGTCTAACATCATAATAAGACGAATGTTTATTAGCTTGATGAAACAGAAATGTTCTAAAGTAAACATGATTACTTTATTGAGTCACATCGTTGTACCCAGTATATCATTCAAAGTTGATTTACTAAATGCCGAGGATAACAGAACAATACTAAATCACGTGTGTTCAGATGAATCAGTCACTCACTTGGACATTAGTTGTAACCAGTTTGACATCAAAGGCGTTCTCATATTAAGGGACGTCCTCGCCGATAACCAGACGCTAACACATTTAAACGTTAGTTCAAACCAAATCGATTATAGCGATTGCCATAACTTAATGACCCAACGTGCAAACAAATCAATCAGGTACTTGAGCCTCAAAGGATTCGGTGCTGCATTATTGGGAGTTTTTATACTTTATCAGGCGTTAGCACATTTAGATCTTAGTTTAAACCAAATAGCTGATGATGGTGCACAAATATTAAGTGACGTTATGAAATGTAACAAGACCATAGTACACCTAGACCTTAGTTTAAACCAAATTACTGGTGTCGGTGCTCGATATTTGAGTAATGCGCTTAAATTCAACAAAACGCTATCACACTTAAACCTTAGTTCAAATCACATAGATGATACCGGTGCCCAGCATTTGAGTGATGCTCTCAAGGTTAACAAGAAACTAGCAAATTTAGACCTTAGTTTAAACAGAATAAGTTATGTCGGTGTTCAATGTTTTAGTAGCACACTTAAGATTAACAAGACGTTGCAACACTTAGACATTAATTCAAACCAATTCAGTGACAATGATATAGTATTTTAAAGTGTATAATGTGATTTTAGAATATATATTGTGTCAGCTTAGTATTACATAAAGTTAAACTTACTTCGTAAAGTATTTTTAAAATAAAGATCATTTTAAAAGTTTAATTGCGTACGACTAAAATCTATTTGCTTTGCTATGTTTTACATTCAGTGGAGTTTCAGAAAAGTATCAACCATGATAAACAAATGTCATTATACACTGATAACAACGTTGCAATCTCTGAAAAGTTATTTCTCACACCTTTCAAGTGTACACACTTCCAAAAAATTGATAGCAGATAAAATTAATACTTATGTGCCTACGTATCTGACAGCAGTTCAACAACTTACTGTATTATCTCACTGTTCTAGCCCACGCGGTGAACGTAACCTGGAACTTATAACAACATTCACAAAATATCTCTCCTTGATTTATTTCTCTACATTTTTCTACATTAGTAAAAATATTCATGTACAATAACTTTATAAATTTATTTTTTAAATCAGGTAAGCTAAAAGCCTTCATTTATAAAAACCTTTTTTTAAATATTATATTACTTTAGTACATTATTAGTGTTAATTAACAAATTAGCAATTTGAGATGCAAACGTTAGAACTGCTGATATATGCTAATGTTTTGATTAATTTTATTTGAATGAAAATACATAACTATTCAAAAGCCGATTATGTGCTGTGTAGATGGCGTAACTCCCATGTAAATTTTAAACATATAAGGGTCATTTCTTGGAAAACACTGAAATAGATCTAAATTTGTCATAATATTATCTATTATCTAAAACAAGTATTCAGCTGCATTCTTGATAATCTTGAATGACACTTCCAGGAAATCCACATTAATCCCTGATATGAGTTACTTTAATACCTAGATTTATCTGAAACTTCCTCTACTCTATTATCTAGGTCTATTTGATAAGGATACTTAATATACTCCACACATTGTAATCTGATGTATGTTTAAAAATAAGTTTCATCTTCAGCGTAAAATACAAGGTGTATTAAACTAGACTATGTACATTCACATGTTTGTGTTTTTATGTATAACATTCTATGTATAACATTTTATGTATAACATAATTGTGAGGCTTTTGTAAACAAGGCAGCGGCGCATTAACAATTTTGATCGAAAGATTGCTTGACATTGCATGTATAACATAACTGTGTTGCTTTTATAACTAAGACACCTGCACATTAACAATTTTGTTCGAAAGATTCCTTGTCATTTTATGTATAACGTAACTGTGTTGCTTTTATAAATTACTAAGACACCTGCACATTAACAATTTTGATTGAAAGATTCCTTGTGATTTTATGTATAACATAACGTGTTACTTTTATAACTAAGACAGCTGCACATTCACCTTTTGATAGACAGATTCCTTGTGATTTTATGTATAAAATAACTTGTTAATTTTATAACCACTGCAGCTACACATTCACATTTTGATTAAGAGATTTATTGTGATTGTATGTATAACACAACTTGTTACTTTATATCTAAAGCAGCTGCGCATCAAGAAGTATGATTGTTAATTTTAGATTTCTTATCACAACTCTTGATCAGATTTACAATCCTGATAGCAAGAAACTCGTGAGTAGTAATTAATATTGCACTGGATGTGGTATGGGTACTATAGTAATCGGATTATTCACGGAGACGTGCAAAATAACACGTAATAACAAACAACTTGTATGAAAAGCTAAGATTATCTAACCAATGTATTTTCCCTACTTAAATGTTAACCAAGAGACAAATAATCCACACAACAAACTAATGATAAAACGGCGAAATAAATAACTATATGTACACATCACGTTCTTTCTTCTATCGCAAGACAACTGTTGACAACTATATATCAGTCTTCATTATCACCACCAGATGGCGAGGTGCTGTTCTGTTGATCATGTAAGCTGTCAAGTTATCTTGAATTCATTTGATAGGAGATGAAGCATCGTGTGTTAACATATTTATTTATTTGGTTCAAACCATCATTATATTTAACCACCAAATGATATTATTTGATGTAAACAGCAACATTTCAAATGTAATGCAGTATTTGTATTTTACCACAATGCAAATGTGTTTTTGTTCCTGTCAAGTGTCCACATTTGTAAGGCGTCAATTCGAAAACTAAGTCAGTTTCCTTTTTTCAAGGCAACTGTACCTTAAAAAGCCAGATGATATTGTTTATGTTGACTGAGCAAAGGCACTAGTTTGAAAGTATTTTAATCTATTATTTATTTAGTTAAGTTTTGTGTTGTTTATATAGTCGTTAGATGGGGTTTGTGAAATATATTTGACACTTTTTTATGATATAAAGCATACAAGGCCATTGGAAAATATTTTAAGATGTTTAATTTGTTACTTATCAGCATAAATATTCATTCGATCTTATTTCGATTCAGTAAAAAAATGTCAAACACAAATGTTAGTCCAAAACTGAATCATACTTATTAAGCCATGAAAGCTTTCGGTCTTGTCACAAGACCTTCATCTTGAAAGTCTTGTGACGAGACCGAAAGGTCTCATGGCTTAATAAGTATGATTCAGTTTTGGAATAAAATTGGTGTTTGATAAATTTATTATTTGTATAATACTGTATGTAGTTTCTATTTTCACGTGCACTGTGTATTACAATTTTTATATGTGTTATATCTTCATAATAATAACATTACGTGTTTTCAATCAAACCGGACATATCAGTCACTGGAATTTAGATAAGTACAAAATTATAACATTATCTTGGTTACGTGACTAAATTGGTCAGGGTCAATATATGTGTATTATAATTATTGCGAAATAATTCAGCTGATATGAATCCAATAAACTTGGTTTAAAGCATATGTGGCAGGATTGTTTATTCCCTGTGAAAGGTAGAGACTGCATGGAATTATCACTAAACACAGACAATATTTCTATTAAGTAGACACTTCTTGCTCCACGGTCAGGGTACACTGCCACAATTCCTTTAAACGGGTAAATATGTATAAAATTATTTTCAAAAAAAGGTAACCTCGTAGTATGTTCAGCAGTTACGTTTTCATATTTGTAGAAACGTGCAGTACATACAACCTGGCTTGTCACATATGGTATCTTAAATATGTATATTCAATTTATCTCTAATATTTTAAGAATAAATAATTGTGTGTATCCTCAAAAATCTGAAATGATTTGTATTGTTATTATGCACTCTTTAATATTGTCGATATTATTATTATCGTTGGTAAAGAAATGTGACCCTGTGGTATTGTGGTATTTTGTTTGTGACGTCGCATTTTGTAATGAGGACACTATTTATGCAGCCAAGTCATTACCGCATTAGCTTGAACCGCAACAGAAGTCTTTGCGAAACTTTAATCTACATATCATACATCTATTGACCATCACAAAGCATTCACGTTCTAAAATTTGAATGTTCCGCTGTGGTTCAAGCTAATGAGGTAATACCTTTGCGCATAACTATAGATTACTCATTATAAAATGCAACGTCACAAACGAAATGCCACTATACCACAGGGTCACATTTCTTTGCAAACGATAGTAACTGATCTACTGAGAAATATAGTGCATGTCATTTACAGCCATTAGAATCGAGATTAGTCTTTGTTTGTTCCTAGTCGTGGAACAAGCATTTTCTTATATATCTTCAGCACGTTCAAACAAATCAAACGTTATAGAAACCCAACAAGTTGCTTGTTATTTTGTTTATCTCAAAAAAGATGTAACACGTCAAATAAATGATCCACAGGAAGGCATGCGTATTATTTTTGACATCACGAATCGGCTAATTTTCTGCTTGTAGATACAAGTACAGTACATATTTTTTTGACTTACAAATGAATATCAAACATTATGTTGCTTGCTGTAAAAGCTAAGCATATTGCTCAGCTTGGTGTATTCTATACAACTCTGTGTACATTTATGTACATTTAGATTACTTCTATGCAAAACTATCAAGTATGGTTTACATGTCCAAATCCCGGGGGGTACTAACCATATTTTTAGACGGGGGTGTGCAGCCCAAACTTAAAATATCCACCTATATTTAAAGATTTGGCCTCAAAAATGGACCCATTTTAATTTTAGGGTTTTCTATGACAAAAAAGATCTAATTTTTCTGTTTTCTCTCGAAAAAATTCCAAGAAACGCTACTTTTAAATGTTAAATGTTTATAATGCCCTTCGATCACTGCATGAGTTCTCGTTAGTGCATAATCAAACAGAAGATGTATTTAGCATGCAGATTTACATTATTCCGTAAGTAACATGCATTTTCAAAAGTTTAAAGAGATTGACTCAATCCTGGATTGACATCACTACAATTACATTGTGCAACAACTCCCGGACAACAACTACATGTAATGCTTATGTGCACAGTAGTGTATTTTCACGTTTATCAAGTACAACAACAAATGAATATAGTTATCAGGTTTATTAACATAGTATACAGTACGAAAGCAGAACTCAATTTTAGTTTATAGATAAAGATGTTATCATGTATTTCTGAGCTAAAAATAGTTGCATCACTAGACTATTTGCATACACTTGAGGGCGCCACACTCATACCGTTTTAATCTTAAAGTTAAGCAGGTGTCAGCATATAAAAACAAGAAAATAATATAAATAAATGTTTGTGTTGTCGTTTTCCACCAAATTTCACTATTTTTCATTGTTAATAATAAAGGAAATGATAAATATACGACAGGTAAATCCCTTGGTGCAGAGTAGCCATTTTTAAATTTAACGTGACGTCATCGTCGAACGAGCAAGCTTTAAGGTTAGTTACTCAACATTCCCCAGAGGGCGCTTTTGAGATCCGCCATTTTGGAAATAACGTACATACGGTCGGTAGGCAAACATGGAAGATGGTGAAGGTTATGGACAAGAGCCGTATGCATTTGAACCAGAATATGGTTCAAACAGCGAAGAAAGCA
>JAOXYB010061890.1:0-10601 GCA_028565635.1 Phoronis ovalis
TTTAAAATGTCACCTAGCCTAGGCCACCCACCAATCTATGGCCTTCCTAGAACCACCTTTGAATCGTCCAGGTAGCGTTTCGTCTTTGCGGCTAAAGACTTATTGTTACGTGCACTCTCAGGAACAAACATGGCCACCAGTCGGCCATATTGGAAGTAATCAAGGTCAAAAGTATAAGCGACTGCACTTTGACCTGTATTTACTCTGTGGCAAATATGAAACCGATCGGGTAAAAACTGAAGCTGTTATCGTGAGACAAAGGAAAGTGTTACATACGACGACGACAACAACAACAACGCCTACACTATGACAATATGCCCATTCACCACTATGTGGATGGGCATAAAAAGGAAATAGAGCCAAAAAATCTTTAAATCTTGCTCGAAATTTTTATTATATCAAATTTGGTACCTAGAAAAATCTAAGATGGCCACCATTTTGGGCCTGGCTGAACACAGGGGTGTTCATATATTTATATTATTGCCAATAAATAGATTAAATATCAACTGAAAGTTATATCACATGATTCAGTAACGATGAAGCCATGTCCTAAAATACAATTGAATCGAGGGAGAATGTATTTGAAACAAAATGTATTAAAAAAACAAACGAGTAAAAATAATGGTTTCCGCCTGCTTTCTGAATTTCCCTCTAATCACCAAAAATGTGTGACACTTACATGTACCTTCATAACATAAAAGTAAAAAAATGTATATTTCATCAAAAAATTATTCACAACTATAATGTCAAAATTTTGTACTCAACTTAAAACTATGAAAAGGCAGAAAAGCTTTTTTCAGTATTCCAAAAAATTGAAATCTCAATATCATTTGATATCGGGATGGGTAAAAGAATAGCATCATAAAATTAAAAAGATGATATATATAAGTTTAGTAATGTAAATATGACACCATTACATGTTCATGTACATGTAGTATTGATATAAAGTGAACATCTTCATAGTGACAATTTACAAATCAAATTCATGCAATAATGTTGTTAAAATTTTACTATTAGAAGTTTCACTAATTAAAAATGCATTTTACAATTAAATTTATTTCTTATTTCTCTCACACAGTCACTTACATGTACAGTTAGGTTTCTTGCTCCATGCCCCTGTGGCTGTACAATATGATGTCATGTTACCTAGCAATTCATATCCTATATGACAACTGTAGTTTGCTTCAGATTCATACAGTGTGGAGTTGAATGTGACATTTCCATGATCAATAGGGCCAGGATCAAGGCAATCCACAACTGAAATTATAAAGTTCACTTAAAGCTTTTCATGCATATTGCTACCAAATGTGTACATATGCTACATGTATCTGCTTGTTTAAAGTAACAGTCTTAATTAAATAAAATCAGTGTCCCTGCAAGTTTAATATTTATTGCTGCTCACTTCTTTAATCATCATATGTTAGTCACATATCACCTAGATCTAGTTACCTCTTTAGCAAAATTTGATGCCTTATGGAATCAGATCGATAGAAATGATAATGGTGTCTACTTTCAGTCAGTAGTAAAAAAAATAGCGCTATTGACTAAATACAAAAAAATGATTTCCTTTTCATTCTAAAAATCTCTGGTTTCTTCAGTCCCTTTGGTAAAACTTTAGCAGTCTGTATATAATACAATCATGCTTGATTTTCCATTGAAGCGCCCCGTGGTGGTCACTTGCAGTAATTTTGATTAGGGGTGCTCCTCTAAACTATCCCCCTTTTTTATACAAACTTGAGTAAATCTGGACCCTTTTTTATACAAAGTATATAAAATTCTGACCGTTTTATTTATTTTTTCAATTCCATTTTTTTAAAAATACATACCCCCTTTTCATACCAATACTGCGTTTTCTTAATGTAAACTGTGGTGGCGCTTTAATCAAAATAACCGGATGACAGGGGGCAAGATCCGCCATTTTTTATGTGCTTCGTAAATGTACCAGTTTTTTTCCAGTTTTATCACGTTTCTATTTTTTCTAGTTTATAGTGTTTTTATTTTATTAGTTAGTTACTGTATATAATCAATCATACCTTAAAACATTAAAAAATTACTACGTACACATCTCATATTATATACAATGACAAACAATCATTTATTATTTAATATATGTTTACTTAGGTAAACAATTTGTATCTTTATATGCATATATTCACTAAATTATCAATTTATGGTAAAAGAAGGAAAGTTGCAATTCCGCAACCCGGGCCGGTTCGGTGACTTTCCGACCTTTTTTATACAGGTAATTTTTTTACTACCCTTTTTATACATATAGTGAGTAAATAAAAACTCTTTTTCATACCAAATGGACCTGAAAACAACCCTCTTTTTACTCAAAATCATCAAAAACTAGACCCAACTACCTTATATATGGGAGTGTTCACCCGGGCAAAGCGTTTGAATGGTGACATATGATATACTTTACTTGAGATCAGTTACTTTCTTCATAACGTGATAATATAAAAATGTGATTACATTTCAGTTTTTAAGGGATGCATCACAAAATTCAAATATCACTTGAAGGTCTATTTCAATTAATGTAAGAAAGTGAGACATATTTTGAAAATAGAAAACTCAAGTAACCAAATGTATTTCTCAATATTAATTTTGATAATTTTGAGGTAACAATTGAATATTAAATAAAAAGACATTTTGACATATTAACATTGTTCCCTTCCCACAATGTCAGGTTACAGCAAAATTATAAAAATCACATACTCTGACAAAATGGTTCTGTAGTCCATGCAGCTTGCTGTGTACAAATAACAGTGTTATTCCCAGTAATATTATAGCCAACATTACAGGAGTAGATGGCAAGATTACCATACGTTGTGTCTGTGAAGTTTAACATTGAATTTTCTACACTTGCAGGAGCTCCACAATCAACAACTAAGAAAAAGCATTAGGCACATAAGAGACATTATTCATTTCATTAGTTCCTTTTATAATACTTTGTAATATTACTAATATTAAGAATTTTCTGGGTAACTAGGTCATCAGAAACTGAAATACCTGTACAGTTAGGAGATTACATTCACTGCTGATAACTTTTGATTAAAACATGTACCATGAACATGATGCAGAAGCAGTTAGAATTCAAAATATGCCTGCTGTCGGTTAGTTTGGGTACTAGTACTCAATTTATTACATCTCTGGGTAAATTTGGAATTGCAAACTAGAATACCTGTGCAATTCGGAGGTTCTGTCCACTCTTTATCAAGCTGACAAATAGAGTAGTTACGACCCGTCATGTAGAAACCTTCATCACAAGAGTAGTCGGCTACAGCATTATATCCAGTGTCATTGTATGCAACACTACCATTTAAAATATAAGGTGGAAGGCATTGTATATCTACATAAAAGAAAAAAAGATAATCTACTTTGTGCTAGCAGTACATACATTTACATGTAAGAATAATGAAATCTTTATACTATGCATGAATATAACGCTCTGTTCTGTTTCCATTTGAAATAAGAAAATTTAAAGAATAAAAAACATTCCACATTTTTGACAGTTTTGGACGATTTACGACTACGAAAGGCTTGTTCAAACTGGGTTGGTGGCTTCTAAAACCTTTTTTCAATTTTTCTATGTAATAAAATGAAAACAGAAAAGTCAAAGTGCCAGATAGAGGTATTTGAAACTGTACCTAATTATGAATATTTTGTAACCTTGGATACAACAAATGTTTTCCAACTTGAGAATGAGTTTACGGGTTAGCATTAGCCTTGTGTCACGCATTGCTTGTCGTTTCTGATGAAACAGGTAATAGTACAGATCATTAGCTTTGATTATTAAGGCACAGAGATTAAGCATTGTGGCATAATTATTTATTCAGAAACAATAAAGGAAGTCACCTATTCATATGTACTTAGGTTGGTTATTGAGCCCATCTCATCCAAGGTAATTTTTCTATAAGAAACATCGAAAGACAACTGTTGTCAGCTGGATTTTAACACATAAAAATTAGGCCCAGTCAAAAAACATTTTATTATCCAACAAAATTAAATTAGTTACTTCTATGTGCCATTTTGACTTTTCTGAAATTTTTTTTGAAAAATGGATTAAGAAGCCACAATCCCAGTTTATATTCTTTTGACCAAGCGTATAATACTACTTGACACCATGCTTGTACACGGGAAAAAAATAAAATTGTTGTACACTAAAACAAAGATCTTACCTGTACAACTAGGAGATGCTGTCCAACTCCCTGAAGATCTACAATATGTTGTCATGTTGCCTTGTAATTCAAATCCTATGTGACAACTGTAGTTAGCTTCAGACTGATATACAGTGGAGTTGAATGTAACATTTCCATGGTCAACAGCTTCAGGATCAAGACAGTCCACAACTGGAATTATTACAAATATCCAAAATTAAATCTTTGAGATAATGATTGCTCCATTATCTAAACATTCTTTTGCTTTATTTATATTAAAATTATAATAATGTATAATTAGAAGTTTTTTCTCTCTGCTAAGTCACGGATCACATGCATTCTAGGTAAGCTTATCTGTAGAGTTACATTTTAATATTGATTTTTGTATGCACTCTGATGAACATCTACAGTATAAAATTCTGTTGGTCAGCAGATTTAACCAAAAACAATGAAAAGTAATACAACAAATGAGTTTACTTATACTGAAATTATTAGTAGAAAAAAGCATATTTTATGACACATACATTTTCGAGAACAGTCAGACATTTGGAAGTGATCTGGGTCAAAATTACACCTGACGTGCATTTTCTGACCTGTATTGAATAAGAAGCTGATCGGATAAAAATGAAGCAGTTGTTGCAAGACAAAGAAAGTGTTTTGCACAACAGAAACTATCGAAGATTCGGATCGGCATCTGACAAACTTTTCAAGGTCACTCTAAAATGTCACCTAGCCTATTACGTTCACCAGGCTATGACCTTTGTGAATCCAAGTTGAAGTCACCCAGTCAATGTTTCATCCTTCCTGCAACTGACACAGAGTGACATGCCCTCTAGGGAACAAAATGGCTCTAAGACTGATCTGTATTTGCCCTGTGCTGAATATGAAGATGAATGGCTAAACTGAAGCTGTTACCACAAGACAAAGAAAGTGTTACAAATAACCCCAACAATGCGGGAGGCAAACATGACAACTATTTGCCCATTTCACTATGTGAGATTGGCATACATGTAAGCACAGATGTTAATTATCCCATCCCAACTCAGCTTGTAATATACACATAGGAAATAATACTTACTCTGGCATGATGGCTTTGTAGACCACACAGCTTGCTGTGTACAAATAACAGTGCTATTCCCAGTAATAGTATAGCCAACATTACAGGAGTATGTGGCAAGATTACCATAAGTCGTGCTAGTGAAGTTAAGTTCATTTGAATACTCCACACTAGGAGGAGATCCACAATCCACAACTGAAACAGAAACATTGTTTGAAAACTATGCAGTTGTCTTGACTATAATGCCTTATTTACTGAATATAATCATCAGACTGCAAAGATGTATGCAAAAGTGGGACCATCATAACTTTTGAATAGAACAATGAACAGAATTCATGAAACATAATTATTCAGAAGCAATTAATTTCAGTACTAGCATTTACCATTTTAGTAATTTTAAAACAGTGTCAGGTATTCCAATTTCTGATGTCACCTGCTGTTTGGAGGTTATACCTTCTGAAAAAAACTATACCATGAACACGATGCAGAAGCGGTTAGAATTCAAAATTTACCTGCTGTCGGTTATTTTGGGTACTACTACTCAATTTATTAATTCTCTGGGTAAATCATAAATGGAAACTAGCATACCTGTGCAATTTGGAGGTTCTGTCCATTCTTTATCAAGCTGACAAATGGAGTAGTTACGACCCGTCATGTAGAAACCTTCATCACAAGAGTAGTCGGCTACAGCATTATATCCAGTGTCATTGTATGCAACACTACCATTTAAAATAGAAGGTGGTATGCTGATGCATTGTATACCTACATAAAAGAAAGATAAGCTACCATGTTCTAGCAGTACATACATTTACATGTAAGAATAATGAAATCAATCTTTATACTATGCATGAATACACTATGTTCTGGTGTTTCCATTTAAAATGAAATACAATCCACACTATTGACAGTTCCGGATGGTTAATGACCTACCAAATGCTTGTTCAAAATGGATATAAACTGCTGGGTTTTGGCTTCTAAAACCTGTTTTTCAATTTCATTACATGAGTAGCCAGCCATAGCAATATATCCGGTGTCACTGTATGCAACACTGCCCACCAGAAATATTTTGTGGAAAGTCATTGCATGTTAATTGCCTGCATAAAAGACAGAGGATCAATAGTATGCATATTGTAAGCTGCTACCAATATTATAGGTCACAATGAGAGGAAATTAACTTTTAAATTTGAAAAAGCTGACACTATCTTTTAGATGGTTTTCATAATTATTTAAATAGATTTCTTTATAAATATGTGTTACCTATAAATTACCCGTTTTTGAAATGTAGATCAGATAAAGCTGAAGCTTTGTTCAGCTATAGGGATAAAGGCTAAGACATAGTTATCTTTCTGTCAAGCGTCAGGATATTACTATTGAACTGGATATTAATTGTGCCGCACTTCTTAACTTTGCCATTAAATTTTGATATTTGGGCTTATAAAAATTATGTCTCACATATTTCCTAGTCCAGCCTTCTGAAAAAATATGATGGACATGTTTTTATAAAAATTGTGCCCTTTTCCAAGAAGTTAAGACCTTCGCCCAAAACATTTTAAATTAATATAATATAATGGTACTATCCTGCCACATAACTGAATTCTTGATTGTTATGACCTAAAAATAATTCAGGCAGAGACAAATATTATGCACCAAAACAAAACATTTACCTCTACAACTAGGCAATGTTGTCCATGTCCCCATGGCTGTACAGTATGATGTCATGTTGCCTTGTAGTTCGTATCCTATATGACAGCTATAGTTTGCTTGAGACTCGTACTCTGTAGAGTCAAATGTGACATTTACATTATCCACAACTGCTGGATCAAAGCAGTCAACAACTGAAACATAATACAAATTCTACTTGAACGCCCTGATATAGTTCAGAAGAATAAAAAAAGTTCAAAATATTTAAATAACAAAATTTAAATTTAATTAGATATAATTGCACAAAAACCTAAAGCATATAAACAAAGTATAGAATACAGATGGCAGTATCATGATAACATTAAAAAGTTTTATTGTAAACATGATTAGATGACAACTATGAGAAGTGTTCCTAATGTATAGGTTTTACTACTGGTAAAAATCTGGCCTTGACTTACGGTTTATTTATAACAAAAGTCTTTAATTGGATGTTCATATAAATGAATTTAATTTATAAATGATGTATATAATTATGATCTCCTACATGGTAGATACACATTCTTAGAAATCCCGCTTTCTATATTCCACTGTTCACAGGACCTTAGGTAATAGAATAGTGGAACAAGCTGGATTTACTCAAACAGAGGCTTACTTAGACACTCGGGCAGAGTAGACCATTCATTCTGAGCAGTGCACATGATAGTATTATTTCCAGTCGCATTATATCCAACAACACATGTGTAAACAGCAAGAGAGGCATAGGTAGTGTTCGTAAAGTCCAGCACAGCATTATCAACACTAGGTGGCATCCCACAATCCATGACTGGAACAAATATTGGAAAGTTGCATAAATATACAAAACATGGATTTAAAATAGCTTGAAACAGACAGCAAACATGTGATAAACAAGTGCCGACTAAATTATATCCATCTGGTGAACCAAGCATGTCATAGCCGTGGGAACTAACCATAGAAAATTTCAGATTCAAAACTACAAAATTATGCACATTTAAGATATTTAAAAAAATTTGATTTCTATTAATTTATGTTGAAATGGCTAATTTATTTTTCTAATGACGTAACTCATCGTGCTTACAGTATATGTACATGTTTGCTGTTTATAAGATACAAAGCATGCTGACTGTATGACTAGTTTCAATGGAACTATATATATGCCTGTATGTTAACAAATAACAGGTTTACATAGTGTACAACTTTTTCTGAGTGTTTGAACATGCAGTCACATAGCTGTTCTTTACTCTAGTACAAAATACAAATGATAACAATGAGCTATAAACTGATAATTTTTTTTAATTAAACAAAACAAACATTCGTATTTTTGTCTAAAAAATAATTATACGTCTAAATCAATACTAGTAGATGCCTTTACAGATCACATGATGTGTGACTGTTCTCTGACATATCCTTTTTGTCTGCTGATAATCGACCCATAGACCAACCTTTTATAGTTGAGATGTGGTATATACAGTGTTCGGTTAGTTTATACTTACTTTCACAAGCAGAAGCAGAAATTGACCAAATACCAGTAATCTCACACTGTGCACTCGTGGTGTTACTGCTAAAATTGTATCCTTCATTGCATGCATAAAATACTTCTGAGCCCCATGTTGTTGCACCTCCCAATGAATTACCATGAGAAATTCTTGGTGCTGCACCACAATTCACAACTAAATGAGTATATAATAAGCTTGTACAATTATATGTCACATTGCAGGCCTTGAGGACCTTCTTCAATCTTTTCTAATGCTGTATTTATCATGTACACAATGTTTCCTTACTTACAAAAATATGTAGTTGAGATTTATTTGTTGATGTATTACATAATATAACTGGTATTTATTCATTCTTTTCTAATCTAAACATGAAATAATTAACAAAAATAATTATAGGGAGTGCTCTCCGACACTGGAAAAGCTGAAGTTTATTAAGATAAACAGAATTTACAAATTATTGTATTAACTGTTACAATTGAAGAAGCTCAAATACTTGAATCGTAATTGACATTTCCTTAATAAATACATAAATAATTATGATGAAAGAACTTAAGATAAATTTGTGACTTAAAACAAATTAAAACTGAAGCCAGCGAGCAACCCAACCTCTGAAAACTCCTTATATGGAGAAATTGCGAGGAGGTTCACCCGACCAATGCTGTAGCTTCACAAAACCTAGATTCCTTTTGTTTTTTTAGCGATGAAGAAAAACTGATTTATATTTTATAAATTAATTTGAAAATTTGCTGCTTTTCACAAGGTGTATGAGAGCTGAACTAAAAACTTGACACACTGGCAAGCTATTTATCGATAACTTTCACGCCCTCCCAAATTGCCCAATTATCGCCATTACAAACCTCGGCGACCTGAATATACATTCAGGGTCCGAACCGAAAAGAAATTATTTACTTCCTCATTACATTTCGAAATTAAATACATTTATTGTTTTTATTAGTGCATTAGAATTCTATCATAATTATATATTGATACAAAATAAAGTATGTAATGACTTATAATTATATAATGACTCCAATAATTATATAATTTATGTGCTTACTGTCACAGGTGGCTAATGTTGACCAATCACTAGTTTCTTCACAAGAAGCATTAATCAGCCCAGTGAGATTATAACCTGCATTACAAGTTATATCTATACTCGCTCTGTAGCCATACCCTGTTGACGCAGCATGGTTTCCATTAGCGATGGTAGGAGGATTACAGGTTATAGCTGCTAAGGCATCCACACCTGCAATTTTCAAAACGCCAAAAATCAGAAGTTATTAAATAAAACATTTTTATATCAAGAGCGCTTTTTCTTTCTGTTTGAGAGAATTACACTTAAAGTTTTTAGTTACTGCAACCAAGAATGCAAGTAACACCTCCTCATCCCGTGGCAAATGCTGTGTACATATTGGTGAAGATTTAAATAAAGACGTGTACAAGATCAAGGAAATGGCTTTAATATACAGTTCTTAAAGTATATGTCACAGATTTTTGAATCACATATTAGCAGATAACCTATTGCAGAGAAAAAATTATTACAGTATACTGTAATTAGTAAAGCAAAAGTGAAATGTTTATGATTCTAAATTAATTTTGTGGATTTTTGAATTTTCTAATGATAGAATTTGGACTAAAATAATATAGGGTAAAAAGAGCTGCTTTTGCTTGGGGATAATTTCTAAAGTTAAGCAAGCCCTATTATTGCATAGTCATGCAGTTGACATGCCAGAAAGAACTGCAAAGGATGTCATTTCTTTATTTAAATGTTCAAAACAATGTTTCTTTTGTAAACTACAAAAAGTATTAGAGATCATGTAAAATATAAACCAACTGTAACTCAGACCTATCAGCCAAATGACATATTGCCCCCTTTTCACCAATAAATTAACACATCACTTCATAGCTTATAACATGTTACATTATAGCTGTTCCATTGATCATGCCCAATAATCCTTCAAACTGCTCAGTCAAGTGTCCCGTAGGTATTTGTAATCGTCTGCTAAAAATATTTTTTTTAGAAAATGCTCTCACTAGAAAATTCTTTAATTCTGATCACAAATTTATGGTAATTATTACATTTTCACTTGGCTTTACTAAAATATAAGGGTAACATTTTTTCTCTGCAATATACGATGAGATAATAGGCTAAAACAAGAGGTCTGCGGGTGCAGACAGATGCCCATCATATGACGTAGTTTCTGTAGTTGTAAAGCCATCTTTGTATGT
>JAOXYB010061901.1:0-10600 GCA_028565635.1 Phoronis ovalis
CCGACATCTCTCACCCAACCAGACACGAAGTAAGAATAAGCCTCGAGAGATTTATATGCTTTCAGTTGCTCAAATGTTTGGAAAAAATTCAATGTCCGTGGAAAAGTCCTTTGGCGATATCGACATCGGGTCATAAGGGTCTTTCCCGTCGATCAAATCAAGTTTCTCGAGATAGCGAACTTCTTATATTCCTGATCCAAAGAGTCCCTGTATGCAATCCTCACGCTACTCGATGTATTCTTAGATTTTGACATTTTCGTGAACTTATTTGACTATAGAACTTGATAAACAACAAAATTTTACACATAAGGTGACAGCACAAGTGCATATGACGCTTGACACACAACATGGCGGATTTCTCGGTTACCAGCTGATGAATTTCACTTATATTCAACAACAAATGCTTCTGCATATGTACGCAGCCTTCTGTAGTTTTCACTGATATTCAATATTTTTCCCAGGACACATTCTTGAAATATCATCACGCTGGTAAAAATTTTTTTATCAAACTTATGGTTTTTCTGTTTTTACGAACTTGTGTTTCTTGCATAAGGCATCTTTTAGTCTTTGGTTCTTCAAATATGGCCTTGCGTTTTGTGGGAGTGTTGTTTGAAATTATTCATTTCAAAACTGCAACTTACTGAGTTGGACTTTTAGGGAAACTTTGGCGGACTCGAGACACTGCTTTCCCTAGAGAAGATTTAGTGCAATTCTAGCATAGTATTCTCTTTGCTTAACAGCATTGTAGTTAGTTGCGATGACTACACAGTAACAGTATTAGACATGAATGGTATAGGTACTGTTTTGCCAATACATTCTTTTTAACTTTGAAATTTGACTTCAAAGGGATTATAAATATGTTATAACTTTGAAGTTGGTTAAAAATTGAACTGTAAAAAATTTAGCTCAGCATAAAATGCTTTCTATTACATAAATTATTAACCAGCTAATATGCAGGAGAAACAATGACAGCAGATTGACAACTCATGTACAACTATGAGTTGTGATAATCATTCTCATAAAATACTTTGTCCTTTTGAAGTCACATATCCACAAATTTTGCTGCTTTGATCATCTTTTTCTTGCAATAATCCCTAGTTCATGAATAAATTGTTTAAGAAAGTTTCCTGTAAAAAGATAAATGAGAAATATTTCATAAAGGCATGTTTATTACCAAATTATCCCCTTTTCCTATTGGCTGTGAAAGTAGGTGTGTACGTTATACAGGTCAAAAGTTCAAAAATGTCTCACCTTTAAAAAAAAGATATCAATTTTTTTACTCAAAATTTATTTTATAAACATTCAAAACATGTATATTATATTTATCTATATATATTTTTGCAGAGGATTCAAGAGTATTTGCTTTTTGTATGAATTAAAATAGAAAAACTTGAAACTTTTGTAGTTCATTTTTTAACAGGAGAAACATTTTGTTAATTGACAGGCTGGAATTAAAATTTTAAGCAAATAACTTATTTGTGAGCTCATATTATTGTTTATTCACCTCTTCACCTAGATCAGTGTTTAATTTTTTTAAATTATGCAAATTAAACATTTTTTTACAAATTTATGTTTGTCTCACTTGTTAACTTAAATATGGATATTGCTCATTATTTTACCAATTAACTTATTAAATAAATAATATTTCTGAAAAATAATAGTGATGCCTAAGGATTCTGATAATATATAGTTTATACATAGATATGAAATCTGAAAATATCAAAAAATGACAATTTCTTGTCAGAGGTTACTGTGGAATAACTACTGAATGTAACAATAATTTATACAGCTGATAGAATTTTGGAAATCTAATTAAATTTAATTTTGACCAATTTTCAGCTTTTTTCAGGGATGCCAGTCTTTTTGAAGTTTTAATTTTTAGAAAATTGAGTTTTACCTGAAAGTGCAACTTCACTGATTACAAATCATGTGTTAAACAGGAAAAAAATAATTTTTCATAATTTCTAGTTAGTACCTATCCAAAAATGTATACAATAAATTGCAGTACTCGATGTCTTGATTGAATATAACTGAACAAGTTATGATTGATAAATGAGAACATGGTTTAAGTAATTATCATTGAAATCCTGAAATCTTGTTTGTGATAACACAATACCTGGACTATAATCACTTTCTTTTACATCGTCTTCCTTCCATTCTATCAAAACATGTGTTCCTTCAGCTTGCATTTTCTTTTCTAGTGACTTAGTGCTCTTAGGTTTGACATTGTGTTGTTCCTTTAAATATGATTTAAGTGGAAGCAAAACATCTTCTAAATCAGAAAAAGAGATATCTAAGGATACCAGGTTTTTATGCTCTCTTAGGTCTTTATTCAGCCTCTTGCCGTGTTTTTCTTTCTGAGATGGAAGGGCTAGCACTTGCAGTGTTTGAATGCTTTCTGTAAATCTGTCTTTTTTCAATCAGATGTTGTTCTTTCTGTGCCTGAATTGCGGCTTCAATAAATCAAAACAAATCCAGAAGTCCTTGGAGCTCTTTTGAGCAGCACAGAGCAGCAGCACAGATCTTGCTTTCCTGCTTGAAACAATTTTACTCTCATCACCAATTCTTCTTTAGTACCACATGTAAGAATATTATTGTGCCGTAGTATTTGCTGAAGATTGCACGTGAATAGTGCAGACAGGCCAAAAATAGTATTGGGAATATTACCCATATTCCGATCAAAATTTGGGTCTTTTCCTGCATTTCCTTCTGTTTGAAGCAGGGAGATCTGGCTATACTGACATAATTGGTCAGCACAGTATTGATGATGCGGCATGCATTTGCCGTAAGCCCATGTAGGTTCCATCTTTTACACAATCAGATGCTTCGTCTACAATAACTTGTGAAACCGTCTTGTCTTTTCCATGGTTATTGCTCATCTCACTTAGCCATTTTGATAAGTTACCACTGAAGTTCTGGAGACAGAGCATGTAATGAGTGGGAAATCAGCATAATAATCTTTGTTTACAGCCAATTCCCAAACAATGCGTATACGAAACTCCGTGTGATGTGTTTCGTCGGAAAAGCGTAACAGGGATGAAGCTCTTGCGAGTAGTATGGCCCCTCATCTCAAACCAGCCGAAGTTCGAACACACTTTCTTAATTAAATAAAGGAATTCCACCCAAATTTATGCTTCTGTCTATTCCTTGACTGTTCCGTTTCTTATACACCGTATCTAGATAACATAACCAAATATTCAACAGCACATCAGCGTAAAATCCAAAATACATTCTTCAAGGTTCGTTCATCCATGGTATGGATGCGTGAAGGCTAGCTAGTAGAACTTCCATAGGCTGTCCATAGTAGGGTCATTCTTGCAGGACCAGGGGTTTAAAACCATACCCTTTTTGGCCAAAATTGCTGATTTTGGTACCTTAAACATGCCTGGTCTCCAGGAAGGCACCCTTTTCACACGTTTTTATTAACAATCATGAGTACCCACATTTTATTTGAGTGGCTCCCCTGGGGACAAGCATTAGTGTAGTCTGAATAATATGCACAATATCTGACTATACTATTGGTCCTAAAACTTTCCTAGTCCTCTAATCCTTTTATATCCCAGACCCTCTATAGATTATGATTTGCTATACAAGGATTTGTGACGTAGGCAAGTTTCACCCGTCTGACAGAAGTTGTCTGAGGCGTAGCCAAAACTCACGAAATCGGGACTATCTGTAGACCTGTTCTGCTATGTGCAAAATGTTAGACACAGGTGACAAGAGTCAAAAGTTGGAATGTACTTGCTCATGTTGCTGCGGGTCAGACATATTACACATTGAAATTGACTAAACAGGTCATTGATTTGAGCCAACCAGTGGGATGCAAAAGAAAACAACTTTAATACACTATTCACTCATTCAGTTGACACTATCAATGTTACTAATGTGTTAAATAATGATTTCATTATATAATCTGTATTTAAAACTTTACAAAATGCATGAGTCTCACACAAAATGTTTTGATTAGAGAGTTGGCAAGTCTTCATATCTTTATTCAAGAGTATCAAAGAGCCATGATTATTTTACTCTAAAACAGCTTGAGCTCCAACTGAGATAGCAAATGAAAGTTACAGCCTGCACTTTACGTTGTTACAGCTAGTGTCTAATATATTCAGTTCTGGGACTGAAAGACATTGTAACCTCTGGTTGTGCAGAAATATTATGGCTAAAGATACTACATTATATGAATCAAATCTGTTAAATATTAATAATTAAGGGATTTACCTTAAATATTAATCTTTGTATTGTGTTGCACCTACCAGTGACTGTTTAGTCATGTCGCAGTAACCGTTATATTTAGCAGGTATCCACCATGCCTCGAGCAACAATGACAGAAGTATTTACTGAATGCCAGACTGGTCTTCAAAGTCATGGGAAACTAATTAAAACACTGAAGAAGATATATGACAAGGTATGCACAAATGTTCTGCTGTTATTTTTTTTAAGTTGAAAAGTTCTATCTGGCATTTTGTACAAGATAATGAAAACAAGAAAACATTTTTTTTTTTCATCAAAATATTATGTGGATATATATAGTCAATATATAGTATTCAACATGTCTCAAACAGGCATAGCCAAAATACTTACTTACTATTGAAAACTCATCCATAATTGCTTCTTTTTTTGTAAAGAAAATAGTATCAGTATAGTTCTAAATATTATAACTAACTTTTAATTGTTTTTTATTTATTCAGTAATTTTCTTGTGGCCTCTCCCTGATCTGACATAAGATTTATAGCTTTACCTTTGCATAACATTGTTATTAACAGTTTAATTGTATTTTCAGACTCCCTTTGATGAGTTTTGGGAAGGATTCTTGCACCATTTGAAATATGCATTAGTTGTGTACAATCGGGAACCAGCTGTGGAAAGAATGTTAGAATTTGTTGCTAAATTTGCAACGTCTGTGAATGAACAAACCAGCCCAAAATCTGAAAGTGAAAATGACGATAGCAAAGACACCAGTTTGTTCTTGTTGAAACTTTTGGAATTTTTGCTTCAGGTATGACAATGTGATAAGAGTAACAAACTCTAAAAAAATCATTATTTTCAAGTAGTGTATTGTACTTGTGTCATTATGACCACTATCTTACTGCTTCATAAGAGAATGACCCTTCTGTCATAAACTTTTGACGTTCATTGTTATTTCAGTCGCATAATGCTAATGACCGTGCTGTGCGCTTCCGGTGTTGCCAGATGATAAACAAGCTACTTAGCAACATGGGAGATGATGCTCAAATCGAAGACGATTTGTATGACAAGATTTATAACAGGATGCTGTTACGGTTACGCGACAAGTTTCCCATCGTTAGAATTCAGGCAGTTGCTGCCGTTGCTAGACTTCAAGATCCTACTGACAAGACCTGTCCAGTTATTGAAGGTATGAGAATTTTACAAGGAAAGATTCCATGTTGTCTTTGTGAATGTTCAGTTTGTACTGGCAAAGCTCAATTAGAATTATAATTTAATGCTAGTATAATCAAATAAAAAAATTTAAAATTAAGTATATGTACAAACCTTATGAAACCTTCCAGTGGGTCATTATCAATGTTTTATGAATGAATCGCATAAGGACATTGAGAACTGGTGATTGTACATTCATTAAACACGGAATTGTTCATTTGATTAGGACCGTTGATATGCAAATAATAATCTAATCTGACACATCTTACAGTCTACGAGATTTGTTATTGTCAAGTTATCAAACATGGGCGGCGTAAAGGGCTATTCCATTAAAACTATCTAAAAAACGACTATGGGGATAGGGGGATTTGTATAAAGATTTAATAACAGGATGATGGAGGCTAGGAAAGGTGTTTAGCTTACTTATTATGAGCAAATTAGTTTAGGGTAAATTTAATTTGAATTACTGGGGGAGAGGGGAGGCGTATAATGTTTAATGGAACAGTCCTAACTCTGATATAAAGCTAATTCACAGGTCGTTTTATAATATTTCAGCCTACTTGTTCTTGTTAAGTTGTGATCCCAATGCAGATGTCAGACGGGCAATTCTTTCTTGCATTGCTATGTCGACCAAGACACTTCCTGCCATATTGGACCGTACCCGAGATGTGAAAGAAATCGTACGCAAGACAGCTTTTCAAGTGATTGCTGAGAAGATTCATATCAAGGCTTTGACTATCGCTCAACGTGTAAAGTTGCTGCAAGATGGTCTTAATGACAGAGATGGTAGGTTCAAATGTTCACAGCTAAAAGGACAGAAAAATTTCCAGTTTAAAATCATAACAATACTTGACAATGCTTTCGATAAGTATTTTTCAGGTTTCTGCATTAACTGAACTTGTATTTGAAAAACTGATTTTTATAG
Source organism: Phoronis ovalis (assembly GCA_028565635.1). Lineage (NCBI taxonomy): Eukaryota > Metazoa > Phoronida > Phoronidae > Phoronis > Phoronis ovalis. Next base: position 6,329 of record JAOXYB010061901.1, read on the forward strand.
GTACCTGTCTGCATTATTGCTACTTTCTGTATATACTTATATAGATCACTTGTACATGACTTTTACAGATGGAGTGAAATATGCCTGCTCTTCAAACCTTGTGCAAGCATGGCTACGTTATTTTGGTGGTAATGTTATCGACCTACTGAAATGCTTAGATGTAGAAGACTCCACAGCAGTGTGTCAACTTGCACTTGACAATCTCTTCAAAAAGACACCTATTGATGAACTTCTGCAGAATTTTGATCTACTTAATGAAAAGTAAGTACATTTAGTTAAAATGTAAATGCTGGATGGGTGTTGATTGGGGTCCCTGTTGGAAGAGATAACAATCCCAGTTACAGATTAAATGTATTTTTAAAATAGCTTGACTGTATAACAGTGGTACATTATAGTGTTCTTCAATTCTCTGTTCTCAGAAATGCTATATATATCTTTCAGGTTTGTGATTGAGGAAAGCAACCTTACGTGTGAAAGTGTGTTCTACTGGAAATGTATCTGCCAACACGTGAAGTCTTTAGGCGTGGAAGCTGAGGAAAAATTGGAAAAGCTTCTGCCAAGTGTTCCAGAATTCTGCACATATGTCCGCAGGTACTCATTTGAAGAGATATTATCTGCAGTCTGTTTATTGTGCACTAATTTCAATTTTTGCAATTTGTTTCCTACTTTTCATGATTATACCAACTTGTGTTTTCAGTTTGTACTAACTGTGGGGTAAAAATTATTCGTTCTTTCCAGTAAGAATAACCACTTATGTTTTCTCCCTATTAAAATAAGATGAAGGCTGTGCTACTTTTATTCTGTTTAGTAGAGCTACCCTAAGAAATTCATATAAAATTTTAGAGAAAGGGTGCTTCACCGTCTGTCACAATTTTCTTTAATACATTGTGTTTATATCATATCAGTGAATGAAAAAGGAATTTTCTTCTGTACAGTATTTTTGCAGATATGTTAGCAGTGTATCTGCATTGAATAGTGAGCATACAGTGGTAAACAATACAATTGTGTAATTGATTATGAGTTTTACTCTGTATTTTTGTTGTTGATTGTTAGTTTTACTTTGTATTCTAGTTGCATTACCAAGCTGTCAGCTGATGGGAATGTTGATATTCAATTGAAGAATGAATTTATTACACTACAACTACTGGAAATTGGTGATTCCCTCGATCTCGGAGATGAAGCTGGCAGGTATATCTTTTAGCTAACCTACATGTTTGCTATCTTGGTACATTTTTTGTGGAGACTTATCTGCATTTTAATGAGTCATATATCTTAAATATTGTGCTGCATCTATTAATTTGTATATTAATAGTAAAATAATTTTTAAAAAACATCAGCAGTTTTAATGGGATATTTAAGAATGCTTTTGTACATCTTGTAGGAAACAATTGAACAAACTTATTCGAGATATGGTAATGTCTAGAGACATATCACATACATTAGTGAGTCCACTGCTGAAGTTATTAAAGCAGATTAAGAGTGATGATTTGGTCAGAATCCAGTTTCTAGTAGAAACTATATCAGAAATCCGTGAACCAATCACAACTGTTGAACAGCTCTTGAGTAAGGAAGAACGAAGACAACTTGAACTTAAGGTAATGATATTTGATGTACCATTCAGTACTTAATTTTACATTAAATAAAATGTTTTTCAATACTTTTAACAGTAGAACATATAAAACAATGTTGCTATAAAGTAATGAGAAATCTTTACATTTGCGCCTCCTAATAACCTACTTTTGACAAAATATTTGCCACAAATACAAGCAAAAATTTGTTTTGGTTTACACTTCACATGTTAATACACAAGTTGACATTCTTCTCCTTTTATGCTACTGCACCTGGTGCACCTATATATGTACATTCCATGCATGAAATAAATGTGTACTCTGTTTGCATAATTAAAATTTTGATCTCTGTAGCTTGCTGGTGTGCGTGTTGAGTTGAATCAGGTGCGTGAAGAGTTGGACAACTGTATTCAACAGCAAGAATTTACCAAAGCTGCAGAGCTAAAAGAGAAAGTTTCTGAACTTGAACAAAGCAGATCAACTCTAATGGATGAGAGTCAACCTAAAGTACAGGAGATCAGAACTGAACAGGTGCGTGTGACATTATATTGGCTTCAAAATCTTAGTTACAGTAAAAAGACTTTAAAACTAAATACTTGTTCCCAATTGTAAGGGAGTATGAAAAAAGTGTATTATTAATCAGGCTGTATGTGTCATTGTGTATTGCTTTCCTTTTTTTCTTGCAAAATTTTTTATAATTTATAAAATGTAATGTTCTTAATGTGAGATACTTGAATATTGGGAAACTATGTAAATATGCAAAATAGACATGTAAACATTTTGGAAAATTATTGTTATATTGAATTAAAGAGTTTTAAGATTGAGAAATTAACAAAATGTGGAAAATGGGGTGTTTTTAAAATTTAGAACCATATCAATTAATAGAGATTCTTTACCTACAACTTCCATCCAAATAGAAAGAATCAATATTCAATGTTTGCTGTTAAAAATTTTAATTAATAAAACACGTTATCATTTATTCTGAATTTATTCTATAGGTCTGGTTTAATCATAAAATTGTCTGTATCATGTCTAAACACTTATGATTGTCGTTAATACTTACCTACTGACTTGTCTTCTTTGTAACTGATGGGACATTAAGGTTGTTGATAGTGGTGATTAATGTGAAAAAAATTTGATATTTATATATTTTATTCTTTTCATATCTCATAGAATGATGCTACTACTTTACTGAAATGCATGAGTATTGCTGTTGAGATGCTGAGTGATGTTGCACTCAAAGACGTCACTCCAACATTACACTCTTTAATAGACAGTTTGGTAAGTCTTTATATCTGTCAATTAACAGACAAACTTCATGTAACAATAATGCTGATGCCACATTGTTTTTAAAGGGTATTCTGCCACAGTTTGTATAAAAATCCAAGTAATAAAAGTTCAAAAGTGTTAAAAGTTTCTTTAAAACATTAAGACATGCTGAAAAGATGCCATAGTGATAAGCAGTGTTTGTTTCTACGTAAAAGTAACTGTTGGAATAATAACCTTTTTTTGTTTTTAGATTTTGCCTGGCATTCAGAATGAAGATCCTGCCGTGAGAAATCAAGCTGTAAAGTCCCTGGGGTTGTGCTGTCAAACTAGCAAAGACGTAGCTCGGGCACATTTGCTGCTATTTTTACAGGTTAATAAACATTAAGACATCACAATAAAACGCACAAAAACTGTTATTCTGAACTCCATCTTTCAGATTCTTCGTTGTGATTACAAAACATTGCAAGATAGGTTTGGAATATACGTTGTGTTTTTTTGTAAAGGCATCAAGAGAAAATATGGGCTGTAGATTTCAAGTTTTACAGGGCTACCCACAAGCATGTTTATTATTATATTTCTTTGCCAGTGAAGTACATTTTAACCAGTTAGCATTGTACCATTAAAGGGCACCTGAAAATAATTATAATTATGGACACTAGATGGCTGAATAAAGTTTGACTGAGAGATGGAGATGTGGAAAAAATTTGTATTATTGGCAAGATTGGGAGAGGTGGGGCAAAAATATTTGGAATTACTGGGGCAGGGTAGTTAGGTACCTCTATTAAAAAGTTCACACATCTTATGAATAAATAAAATCATTCTAGTGTTGTTTATTTGTTAATTATAGGTAACTCAGGTTGACCAAGAGGTGGTGAAAGTGTCTGCTCTTAAAGTTATATTCGATCTCATGCAAACTTTTGGCTTAGATTCATTTGATGCTGAAGACAACAAGCAGGTAAAGATTGCATCATTCTACAACATAAGCGTTATTCAAAGATATCTTGAAGCAAACACTGAATGTGTTATGTTAAACAAGTCATGCTGTGTTATATTGAGATTCATTTGTAAAAATATAACATTTTGACCCAGGCATGTAACCATTATTGTAATTATGTCACATTTGTGACTCCCACTTCATGACAGACATTAAAGACCTAGGTTGTCAAAAGCATTGTGATTATCACTCACCAATGACACATTTGGCTTGCATGAATTCTTAGTAAAATTACACTGTATTAAAAATGTGTAAAATCCACTGGATCAATATAGTTCAGAATACAAAGCAGTTGACTGTATTTACAGGGTTCGTACAGTCTTGAAAATGTCTTGAATTTTAAGGGGTTTCTTGAAAAAGTCTCAATTTGGTTCAGCCTTGAAAAGGTCTTGAATTTTGGCCAAATGGCCTTGAAAGCCACTCCATAGGTCTTAAATATCA
>JAOXYB010061923.1:0-10598 GCA_028565635.1 Phoronis ovalis
AAAAAGAAAAAGAAGAAGAAGAAAGAAATCGTACAAAACCAATAGGCTTGCTCCCTTATAGGAGCAACCCTAATTATATTTTGATATATTGTTTTGAAAATTGTTTCTTACATTTTTGTTAACAAATGATTAAACAATGAAATTCTACAGAAGGCGAAATTTCTTCAGAATTCTTAACATCACTTCATGCACTTTCATAATTTTCGAAAGTGCCGTTTTTTAGGAAACTCTTGTTTCGCAACTCACCGTTATCAACAATAATTTTAAAAGTATTCGAAATCGTTTCGCATGGATGAGACTATTGGATTACACTGCTCATTCGATTATGATCTTTAATTATCTCTTTAAGCATTGCCTAAAAAATATCATAATTGATGATCTCGTGTGAACTCATCCTTTCAGGTATTTATGATGTGCATGTGCATATCGAATTGGAACCATCTAGCATTCATTGTGTTACGCAATGCTGCATGTCAGGATACTTGCTTTTCTTGCCCGCCGAGGTAAACTACGAGCTTCAATCGGCTATAGGTAACTTGTAATGGGGATTAGCAAAATAGGAACTTTCCTAAAGAGTAGGACATTCAGAAATTTGAAATCCTGTTAAGTATTCTATCACTCACGGTAATAAAAAATATTTCACCATTTTTTAAACAAAACCTAAAAAACAACATACACATTTTAGTGTTTGGAGAGTGGAATTTTAGTCACGGGAGAGTGGGATTTTAGTCACGGGAGAGTGGGATGTACTATATATAAATCACATATTTAACCAACTGGGAAATTATTTAATGCAGTTTGTGTCACAGGTATGCAAAAGCAATATTTAAAAGAAAAAAAATCCACTGCCACTGAAACAATAGACGCAATGCTCAAAATGTGTTCAAGTTTGTCTAGTTTTATAAACAATACAAGGCGTTAAAATGATCCTAAATACTTGAATTTCAAAAAACTGTATCAAGAGATTTACCAAGGAATTACACAGCAATGCCACCCATCCATTAAAAGACTCATAAAATACTTGATCGTAAAGAAAAACGCGGAAATAATGATTCGAGTATCGGGAATTTCGGGTTCAAATAGTAGGAAATAGGTCACTGTACGAATGTGCATTGACGGTTCGAGTCCACGCTTGTAAAGTAGGCCTGATTTTGTAACGAACATACGTACCCAATTATTCTGACTACCATCCTTTGCGAATATAATCTAGGAGATTATTGTATTTGGAACATCCAATATGTATATCTACTTAAAAATCATTTTAATTACTAAATCTAAAGGAAATGGTCTATAGCTAGAAATGCTATATATATCACGTACTATATTAAATTAATTAATCGTTGGTATAGATCTGCAATTGCAAATATACTGTACTGAAGTTATCTTTATACAGCTGTTGGATTTTATTAAAACTTTTATTAAAAATCCAAAATACTTATTTAATTAAAATCAATTTAAAATAGGTATACTACAATACCTGAGCCTATTAAGTAATCCACTTGAGAAACATGCCTCAAGTACATCTATAATTGAACAATAAGCTGATACTTAAAAAGAATGTGAGGTATAATATTTAGTAATATACGAAGCGTGATTTGTAAAGATCATTTCGAGTTCTTTAATAATTAATTTGTTGTCAAAGATTCTCAATGCATTGACGCCACCTACACAGGCACCTGTTGCAATCGAGGGTTTAGATGTTAATATGTTCATTACCAGGGCACAATTTGCCACAATGGCGAGTGGAAAAAGTTTTGGGTACGAGCAGACTTTGGTTAGTATTAATTATGTAATTCATTTTGATCTGTGTGTAATGAGTGTGTTAGAATGGATGAAGTGGCATAACTGGTGTGATTTATACAGTGATGGTGTTTTCAGGATTTGCATAGTTTGTGTACTGGACCAAATTTAACGGTGGCTTTTGTTCCGGAAGTGGGAATCTGCTTTTTTGATTATTTGTTTATATCATCTTAATAAATTAATAAAGTGAATTACTACGATAGATTCAAGTAGATTTTCAATTTATCCTGTTTTGCTATGGCTTCTATATTGTAACCTGCTAGAATTATAATATTTTTACAAGTTTTTTTCAATAATTACTCTCAACCGTCATCGCATCCGGCACTGCATAAAACTAAAAGCGGTATTGGACCCTCCGTATCACTTTGGATGGAAGTCGTATCCCCTAGATTCTGGCGGGAGAGACGTTTAGCTGAACGTCACAAAACTTAATGTAACTAGTTACAGTGACCAATAATAATATGTAATCCTTACCATGTGAGTTCAAATATTGTACTCTTGACACTCTTTGCTTATTGAAATTCAACTTTGACTACCCCAAAAATCATTGAAACTCCTGTGCTGTAATACACACAAAATTCCTAACAGATAACTCTCTCGACGAATTGTTTATTCCATCATGACTTTCGTTCACACATGCATAAAAAACACTTTCTACATACATTGCTACCAAAGAATCTATAGGACTACACAAAGACATATGTTTAAAATAAAATTTTATTCATGAGTCTGTAGATGCCACAGAGAAACAAGATAGTCTGGTAAAATTTTTCCTATCACTGATGTTTCTTGGGGAAAATTATTATTATGGATTTCTTTGGAGGAAAGATATCCAACTGAATTACTACTAACTGAAATGAAATGTTAGTATAATCTGGCAGATAAAGATAATTTCAAAAATTTAAAATAGCTGTGAATAAAAGTGATCATACATGTGTATGTAATAGATGGTGGTATAATTGTGGTTATTAGCACCTGCCTGCAGCAATTGTTGAAACTCATAAGGTGTAAACCCCTGGCCCTGGAAAGCTTGCAGTCTTGTGTAAAGTGCTGGCGACAGTATTTGGTCAGGGGGCCTTAAATGAAATGTGGATAAAATTGACAGTCCAGATGAAACAAACAATTTTTATTTCTTGGTATTGAACTGTATGTACCTGCTTATGATAAGTTATATGATTGTGGTTTGCTAATATGTCACTTGTTTCAGCACAATAATCACTTATTGTTGATGAGCTGATGCCATACTTGTCAGAAATAATTATATAATTAAAGTTAAACATGGCCTTGAGAAACTAACTGGTAGACAGGTATGCTATATCAAGCACCCTTATATATTACTGGCCTCTACACATACATTGGTATTTGACCTAGCAGTTTTGCTGTATGGAGTGCCACTCTAGTTGATGACTGTAATATTATCTAGGACAGAATTGATAACATGTGCCTATGCAACAGTTGAGTAACTAAGAGTCCCTAGTTGGAAGTGCACAATAAAAAGCCAGAGTTATACGCTAGACAAAGTTTCACCTTTTTTTAGCTTATCATTCTTGACATATCTATAAATCTAAAATTTGCACACTGTAGAGTAAAGAGAGGGTCAAGTATATTGTAGCATGAATTAAAAATTATATAATAGATCTATCAATATCTGTCAACTACCCCATTTTGACATAAGCAGCCTCCTGGTTTTGATCATCACCAGTCATAAAAAGAATTATAAACTGGTCTCTAACAGATCATAAAAAGTTGCTGAATGCATGATGCATCTAATGTTAAAATGCCTTTAACTTGGACTAGCAATGTGAACCAGTATTACATACATAACAGCATCACTTTACCTTGTCTTATATCAATCATACAGTCAAGCATCTATTTAGTTTTCTATTACCAAAAAAAAAAGCATTTTATAACAAGTGAATTCTGAAAACAATCACCATTTAAACATAACCACAAATAAGAAACAAACTGAAAACGAACTAGTGGTCGTTAGTTCATGGAACTGGGAAAGAAAATCAATTCATCACCTTGAATGTACTACCTTATATGCTATTCTTGGTGAAGGTATGTAGTTGGTACTTGAAGGTATGTCATTACCTTCACTGTGTACTGTATGTATGAGTATTCATATATATATATATATACAGAAGATACGGTTGAATATGCACCTGGCATCTATCTCAAAAAGACGCTGTATGCTCTGAGCTCTTTCAGAGCACTAATATATTTTGATATGCATAGCGTATGACACACTTGTGTTGCATCAAGTTGCAAAATCCGTTGCAAAATAGTGCTACATATCCACCACATGTAAACTTGGCATTAGAAATATTTTTAATTAGATATGCTTACATTCAATAAAATATTATTAAATTTACCACCTGTAAGTCTTATTAGTGGTTGTAGAATTCTCATTTTTTACTTCTGTTTGACAGTTTTAATTTAAAGAACATTGGTCATACATCTTGTAAAATATCATACAATGTGGTATTTCAGTGGAATGCCAGTAACCATTGGCACCTGACATAATGATGTGGTTTTGGAGTAGGTGGCGCCACCCTATAAATGAGTGTGATGTCAGAGATGAATTGGTAAACTTTAGTTATAAATTGAAGCCCTGTTTATAGTATCTATTTATTTTGGTACTGACTTACGTAAGAACTCAACTGTACCTGGAACTTGTATGCGAGTGAACTTTTCATTTTAAAGATGAATTAAATTAAGTTCAGGTGCATTCACTGCATGAAAGCAATGCCTGAGAATATTTGCTATTGTTATCTCTTTAGCTATTGATGTTCCTCAGGTGGAACACTCTAAATTAACAATTATTGTGATAAAGAATTTATCAGTGAGTTTTGTCTTGAAGTCTATTTGAACTATACATAGAAATATCAATATATACAGTTCTGAAATATTATCTAAGAAAACTTGTTCTGTTTGTTAAACTGTAAACAGAAACTCTAAGAACAATTGCTGAGGGTTAAAAGTTAGAGATGTAGCTAACAGGTTAAGATCAGAACAGATTAAAATAATAATTATAGAAAAGTGACAGCCAGTCAATAAAGATTAATTACCAGAAATCTGCACATGAAGCATGCATCCCAGGTATAAAGCTTGACACTGAAAAGGTTCATGATTCCTGAAGCTTAAATTGTGTACAATTGAGTGTCAGCATGGAATATATAAGGAATTTTGTGAATGTTTCATAATCATACGGAAGTTGTAGTTGAAATGGAATAGCGATAGGAACTGCAGCCAGAAAGTAATTTGCAGGTAGTATTACTAGGATTGCGTATTTATAAGTATATTTTGGTAAGTCTGATTAATTTTATTCTAATAATTTTAAATTATGACTTCTAATATTCCAGACACCTTGTGCATAGTGAGCCCCTTTTGAATTTGATTACTGTAATCAATTAGTCAATTACAAGATGTTAAAATGTATTGCAATTCCAGGTAAAAAATAACTTGTATTCCATGTTCAGCTGTTTTCACTGAATTGCTGCTAATTATAAAGAATGTTAAAGATAGTATATGTAAATGGAATGTTAAAACGTCCTAAAATTAGAATGGGGATCATTTGCCTTAAACCATGCATTTTTTGTGGTGTCTCGTATGAATCCTATTCTAAAACAGTCTCAGTTATATAAAAAAAGTGTATATAGGAAAACTATGTTATATATAATCCATAAAGACTTCAATTGGCTCCAGTCGGGTAAGTATTCCCAGACTTTATGAAGACGAGTTGTAGCGTAGTACTAGTTACAGATCTATTACGCCTGCTGTTGGTTTTGATTAAGACTATTTGCCTGCGTGGTATTATTTTTGAGCATAATTGATTTTGATTACTTGATTTTGGTGTTCAGAGGTTGTTGAGGAACTAGCTGGGCGGGTAAGGTTTAATATTGCTATTTCAAGGTAATGTTTTTTGAGTCTAGATAGGCACTGACAATTTATTATATGCTTTACAAGGTGATATTTCTTTATATTTATTATTTTAGTAAAAACTTTGTTTGAACAGCATTGTGTACAATTGTGATGTGAAGCTCACTTGAAAAATTATGCTTTCTTCAATTTATTGTGTAACATATTTCTCAGCTAAGCAGACATTTTTCTTATTTCGGAATCTGGTAAATTTATCTTTTTTACTAGCTGAAATTATAAACCAAGGTTTCTTATTCACCTGTTGGGTAATTGCAGTTATTGGATAAATTTTCTTTAAGAGCTGGCACAAGCTTGTTCAAGTAGTCATGTGCTATTTTTTTGTCAAAGTTCTCTGAATAAATGTTCCGTCTGACTAGCACATTCTCAGAATGAGTTGTGGAAAACATACAATATAGGGTTGAGTAAATAATGATTTCGACTTGCCAATTATGTAGACTTGTATGCTCAAATCGAATTAGAATTCTTTGAAATACAAAATTTAAACTACATGTATATACAACCCTTAGTAGTAACTCTATTTGTGATTCTAAATTTTACCCTGCTACAGAAACTAAATATTCAGCTAACATAAAGAATAAATTTGAAATTATAAAGATTGAATTCTTTCTATTTTGGTGCATGGTAACTATTTTAAACTTGGATCATTAAATGTAGCCTTGTGTAAATTCATACAGCAGAAAGCAAGCCTAATGGTTTCATAGATAGTTCTCTCTCCTACGTTGAACTCTCAGCATGTGACAAAAAAGTTGTAGATAAATATGTGCATGAAGAATGAAGGTAGAAGCGTGACACTTAAGATGTGACATCCCGAAAGTTAACCTTTTGGTCAAACTGTCTACTGCAGGTACAGAGGTCATTTGAAGATTTTTGGTGGGTTATTTATGCATATATATAAGAATTTTTTTACAGGATTGTAGTTGGCTTTTTATAAGATTATCTAGATCAAAAAAGTCAAAATCTCAATAAAACTATCAAAAAATGTTCATGTCATCAAGAGGTCATGGGGTTATGCTAGACCCTTGTGACGATAAAATAATCATTTTTCTGATTTTTGCACAGTGAATAGGACAAAAGGCAGTACCTTTATTGCATACAAAAATTCCGTGGCACTACACTTTATTGTTTTTTTAAAAAATTAAATATATAATTTCTGTGAAATTTCACAGGGATGTTATGATAAGCGATGCGTATTACCTGTTGTATGAATGAATTTAATAAAGCGACTTACGGGTACCAGTATAGAAACAGGAACAATCATGTAGCGTTGATCATTAGCTGTTTGTGCTTTTCATCTATTTTCATGTTTATTTTATGTTTCAGTAACATTTTATGCTAAAAATGTGCATAACGCAACAGTCATAATGTGCTATACCCCATATATTGGAATATTACTTTGCCAGGCAGAGAGCAATTAATATCTAAAATACTTTATTAATAAATTTCTCGAAATCAGCAAACTTAATTTATAACCAATATTTTTCTCCACCTTGACATACGTTTGAGTGCAAAACATTATAAAAACATTTTTTCATACAATAGATTTATTGTATTCTATTTGAAATGCTTGAAAGAGGTTTTTTGCTCCTGCTGTAAAATTTTAATTTGCTTCAAAGCTCTGTACAAAGTACAACGTTTCTTGAATGTATTCCTTCCAATCCTCTTGCAATTTGGCATACCTCACCATACATCTTTATTTGTTATGATGTAATTGTAAATGCCGTGAATAATTTTTGAATAATTAATAAATGTTTAAAAAAGATTCACTTTTTATTTGCCAAAAACTTAAATCATTATATAACCAAAGGTACTGGTGAGATTTAAAAATGCTTCAAAACAAATTATTAGAGTATCATTACTTTTCTAAACGTAGTTAGCACGAATTTTGATCCACTAAGTTTTCCAGTAGGATGTACCTCATGGTTTTTATGAGGTATCATTAAATGCTAAGTAAATTTCGTGTATTTGCACTGAAGAGTCTGAAAATACATCCATAACATTAACAAAGCCTGAATGTTTAATTTTCAGAAAATAGTTTGTGTGCAACAGGTGTTTTACGGAATTTTCTCGAATTTTTATTTGAAACAGTCCCGAGGGTCCAGCTTAGCCTTCATAAGACCAACATGATTCTAGTGCAATAGTCAGGTTAACTAGTTTTCATTTTCTGCAGCACAGCAGTATAGTATTCACATGTTGTACACAGTTATTTTGTTTCCTCTGCAACTAATTTTCAAACAATTATGTAAAAGACTTTGACCTGGTGTTGATACTTTATCTAATCAATGCAAAATGTTTTCACTCAATTTGAAAGGGCATTCAAAATATGTTATCTGAAGAAAGGCAATAAAATATGTATTCTGATTATAATAAACAGAAATAAAATTGTTGCATTTTAAATGGAAATAATGTCTATATTTATTACAATTATATAATTTAATTAAATCAACTTTTGAATACGTACATTATAAAGGTTATCCGACAAAAGTTCGAGCCGGGCAAAATAATGGAATTACAAACTGCCGATATACAGATGTGTAATAGACATTGACTTAATTGCATGTGTCATCTGTGTAATTCATGCAAGAGCAAGATGTACTACTGTTGCTAAATATTCATACATCCAAGTTGAAGATTTGAAATTTGAAAGTTCTGGTTGTAAGGACACATGAACTATGTTCTGCATCTGTATAAATCAAAATTTTTAAAACTGGAAATGTAGTTCTGTAGCATTCCAGTACTTTTGGCAGCACTCTTTCAGGTGACCCGCTGAATAAATAAAATACAGGGTGAATAATTCATTACAGCGGAATAAATATAATGCAACCGGAATAATTCATTACAGCAGAATAAATAAAAATACAGCGAAATAAAAAAAAATACAGCAGAATAAGTAAAAATACAACGGTATATGGGCCATGGTACCATTACCTATTTAAATTTCTTTGGATAAAGAAATGAATTATTTGTAATGTGGTGTGTCCATGGTTCATACCTCTTCATCATTTGTTTATTACGAATTACATGTTCCATGTATAGAATTTCAGAAATATTAAATGTAATTTGGAAAGCCAGAAAGCTAATTAGTAAAGGGTAATGAGATTAAAAAAACTGATTTGTTGAAGCTGACAACATTTAAATCCATGTTAATCTTCATTTAAAATAGCAATGATCTGCTGATTTATCTAGATAAAATTTTCGCAATAAAATGATTCCAGAAAAGAATCTACAGTCTATTATTTGCTTTTAATTCCACATATGAGTGTATTCCATAGCTCAAGTTAAAATGCAATTCTTATCAGTGCCTGTGATGTTCAGTAGAATATTTCATTTCCTGATAACCCCAATTGTTAGTAGTAATAAGATCAAGAGGTTTCTATGTTATTTTGTGTAACTGTATGTATCTATAGACCTTGATGCATGGAAAAGTAAATTGCAGATGGAAATGATGAATGTTTAAAAATTTGCCTAGAGCATTTTATGCATTTATTTGGATGAGGAGGAAGCTTAGACAATTAATGCTTAGATTATATGTAACTTGTAGACATTTGTTTATATCCTTGACAGCATTCTGAAAGGTTCATGGTAATAATAAATTAGTTACCAGCAGGGACCTGTTGTCGGAAACATTGTAAAGTTACGATTCCGCAAATACTTATGAGTTCCATAAATTCGTACGATCTGTAAATCTGTAAAGACATTTACACGATTCATAAAGTTACGATTAATTTCTGATAACACAATTTTTCTTCTGTAAGTCCTGATTTACGGAATTGTAACTTTACAATATTTCCAGCAACAGGCCCCAGCACTATATGAAGCATGTCCTTACAACTCTATGGAAAAATATGATATCCTTCATAAAATATGCTATCACAAAAGCAGCTCTCCAGGAGAACATATACAGACACTACTTTCTATTATTCAACATAAAATGAGAATTGGAAAAATGAGAAAGTATGACATTAACTATCATGAAGCATGATACAGTGTATAGGGGATCAAGAATATTTTATCAGACCATTTGCAACTGTTTTGGCAGATCATGGTGAAAAGGGTTGATCCATTCTAAAATCTGCTACCAATTACATGTTGCTAGAGGTTATACTGTAGTTAGATGGTCAAAAGCAAGATTATAATACCACCATGTACACTTGTGCTGTTTTGTTACTGACACTGCATATTCATTAGTGATAGCATTAGCTAACTGTATTAAGGCTTTTTGTCATATCCATACGTATATCTAGGACAAATTGCTTACACAACTGTTAAGCTAACATATCACAGAAACACGATTCCAAAGTTGAGACATGCAGCTATGCTATTATTTTATGAAATATTTCATTTTCTAGTTTGTTTTCATATATGACAATTCAGTTTACTTGACTCAAAATTAGCTTAGTTTTCTGCAGTATGATGCATTATTTTGTCATGGAAACATTTAATGTTTTCAGTTTCCCTTTATTTTATGCTCCTTGTATGTAACTGTATCTGGAAGTTCACATCAGTTACACTGTTAAACACAACAAGCTATTGTTTATGAATATTTTGCAATGTAGAAAATCACTAGGACTTATTATGTTCCATATATGTCACTTGTGGTTAATGAATAGCTGAGGTTTAAAGCATATTTAGCTAGCTCTTCTTACTACAATACAAAAACAGGGTAACAATTAACAGACAGCAGATTTTTATAGAATTTTTTTATCAATTGTGTAAAAAGATCAATGAAAAATATTTCGTCTTAGAAATGTGAAAAAAAATGTTGTCAGCACCTGAAAATGTCGAACCGAATTCTACACCACCACCGAGACGGAAGCCACCAACGGAGGATATGGACTACATTCATACCTTGGTAAGAC
>JAOXYB010061934.1:0-10598 GCA_028565635.1 Phoronis ovalis
ACATACACACATACACACATACACACATACACACATACACACATACACACATACACACATACACACATACACACATATATATATATATTTATGCGTGTCTGTATGTGTACGTATTATTTTCTATTATAAAATATAGGTTAATAAATTCTTACCAGTCCATAAATTAACATGTAAATAATAACTACATTTTCTGACAACTCCGGGTACTGAGGCGTCTGCTACGTGAAGTCATTTTTAATAACCTCGTTATGAGAAAAGAAGCCATATTGTGCGCAAACGAGAGTTCAATTATGTGTATGGAATTCCCTGAAATATACTAACTTTTTGGTGGATAAGCTTAGTGGTTGGATAGCGTTCAGACTATATATCTGCCGATTGTTACTTGGAACTATAAAAAGTTTGTCAGAGGATAGCGCCATATAGGTAACACGATTTTTTTCGGCTTTCACCATTGAACTGAATAGGTTAGCTTGTCAGCTGTGACGGCGGATAAAAAGTATATCAGGAGCCAAAATAGCTGACGTGGTTGGCTAGCAGCATGGCCGAGACGATTTTGGGACCGCAAGGTATTTTGTCAATTCCGGGGATATTTCTGGGTCAGGGTTGGGACCCCTGGGCCTCACACCCCTACCTCATATAAAAGAGAGTGCCCCCGGGATATAACTGTTTAAGCTGGTTGGTCAACAAAAATGAAACCGTTACAAACCGAAACCGAAACCGCGGGAGACATGCAATGCGTTCAGAGAGTTCTTCTGTGTTTGGAAATAGCAATATATAAATATATGCATTTCCGGGTGGGAAAATTAACAGTCGAAAGTATTAGCAGGGGTTTCGAAATTTGCTTGATGAGAGGAAGCTCGAATCTGTAGATTCGCCGTTGAGGTTTGTGCAGGGATATTGTGTTAAAGTTGTTGACTAAAGACCGATACATATGTAAAATTGAATAACATATGTTGAAATTTCACTGAGATTACATTTTGCCTGTTTTGCTTTCGATTTTGGCTGTTCACCGACCACTTTCTTTGGCAATTTAGTTTTCTCCTTTATGTAGCGTTTTTATATTCTCTGCCTGTTCTTATATTGTTCTAACTGTTTTCACCTAGAGTGTCGACATTTGAAATGCATGCTTAAACGTCTTTTAGTTCGGATTTCTAAACTTCTTACTATCGGTAATTCGTGGGAAATTCATCGTAGTTTACTCAATTCTAGGTACATTTCGTGATCTGTATAATTTCTTCTTTAGATAATGTAAGATCTCGGAAGTGTCCTTACCCTTTCCTTAGATGTACCTTGGTATTTTGGCAATTCAATTTTCTCGAAAATGTTTAGTTTTACATTATCTGCACATTTATACATTGTTTTATATGTTTGTACAATGTAGCTAGGGTTTAGCAGATATATGCATGTTATTGTTATTATGTTAAAAAATCTTTTACCTTGGATTTTGTAAACTTAATTCTTACTGGTAATTCGTGAGGAACTCATGATTGTTTACGTGCATTTCTGGATACATTTCTTGGGGTGATTTATTTCTTCTTGAGATAATTAACAGGAGGTCCCCTGAATGCTGGTACCCCGTACCCTTTCCCTAAATGTATCCTGCAGGCATAGATATATATTTTTTATCAGATTGTCAGTCAGTTCTTCAAGTTACTGCAAGAAAAAATCACTTGTATGGCTACATGTAGACGGTTTCTTTGTGAAGTAAAAGGTGTAGGCTCATGTAGGTGAGAACAATGCAAATAAAAAAACCCGTCTGTAGCCAGCAGTTTTATACTATAGTATCTTCTTGACAGCTGGATGTTTTCAACTACTCACATACAGTGTAGTCCTACATACATGACCCAACTAACACAGCCTATGCTTGTCAGTAGGGTCATGCTTAGTGCTAGTCCTGATAACAATATCTGATCCAAACACTTTCCTAGCCAAAAGCCATCGTTCTTTAAAATTAACAGTGACTCACCAGTACGATAAAAGTCGTCATAAAAGAATACTCTGATGGTATTAGTTTGTTATTATCAAGTGAAGAAACCACAAATCTATGCGTGTAAACAAGTCAGATGATAAAAAATCTGTGAAATGAAGTAATTTTTCCGGGAGTCATTTTGTATATATTGAGTTAAAATTCAACAAATGTTGTGACACAAGAAAGATCTACAGTTTTCACTTGATAATAACAAACTAACACCATGGAAGCATTGCTGAATGAACATTTTCATCGACTTTGTTAAACTTGAAAGACTAGAGATTTTGAATATGAAAGTATTAGGCCCAATACTGTACGTCAGATAGTGAACCTATTATTAGGACTAGCATTGTCAAGTGATACATGGTAGGGTCACATAGCCAGCACTACGTCAGGCATTCCTCCCCTTACCTTTTCTAGTGTGTCCCCTCCTGATGCCAGCATTCGGCACTGACATTTTTTGCCCCCATCTCAAAATACATCAAATTATGACAAGAAACAAATCTTTTATCAGTTCCAGTCAAAATCTATCGAATAGAAACCATTTTTATTTATTATAACGAAAGTAATCTGTTCATAAATAACAGCTTCACTTTTCTGATCAGCTTCATATATGGCACAGAGAGAGTATATACAGGTCAAAGTACATGTTAGGTATAATTTTGACATGGATTACTTCTAATGTGGCTGACTGGTGGCCATGTCTGTTCATGAGAGAGCACATCACTTTGCCACAATCCAAAGATTGACTGGATGATTTGAAGGTGGATGCACAGAGGTCATAGGCTGGTGGAAATAACAGGCTAGGTGACATTTTAGAATAACCTTGAAAAGTAGGTCAAACCCTGATCTGAATGTTTTACATTAATTTTGTCCTTATGAGTAATTAACTGCTTGAATTTTAATCCAATCAGCTTTAATTTGAAACAGTGTAAATACAGGTCAAAATACAAGTCTGTTATAATTTTGGCCTTGATCACTTCTAAGATGGCTGTCTGGTGGTTGTGTATAATCTCTAGATTGTGTGTTGCAATAACAGTTTCAGTTTTTATCCGATCAGGCCTGGTGGCCATGTTTGTTCCTGAGAGGGCACATCACCTTACTTTACATGCCATAAAGATAAAGTGATGACTAGACAATTAAAAAATGGATTCACAAAGGCCATAGATTGCTGGGCATATTAGGTTAGGTGACAATTTAAAATGAAGTGGATCAAATGTCGATCTAGATCTTCAACTTGTTTTGTGCGTTACACCTTCTTTCACAGTAACTTCATTATACAGCATTACACTATATAAGGTAAGCCAAAGGCGGATCAGATGTAATTTTGACTCTGATCACTTCCAATATGGCCGATTGATGGCCATGTGTTAATCTTGTAGTGTACATCGCAATCACAGGGTAAGTATAGGTCAAAGTGTAGGTCACATATAATATTGACACAGGTTACTTCTAATATGATCACTGGTGGGCACGTGACATTGTACCGCATACCAGAAAGATGAAGCATTGACTAGATGGTTCAAAGGCGGATTCAACAAGGCCATACATTGATGAGCTTATTAGGTTAAGTGACTTCTTAAAATTATGTTGAGAAGTGGGTCAAATGCCAATCCGAATCTTCGACTTTTTTTGTTGTGCTTAGCATTTGCTTTTGTTTTGCAACGTATTTTTATCAGATCAGCTTCATATTCGATACAGGCCAGTTGTAATTTTGACCTGGATTACTCCGAGTGTGGCCAACTAGTGGCCATGTCTATTCCCAGACAGAAAGACGCAGAGAAGAACAAAAGGTGATTGGGTGTATTAGGCCAGGTTGCAGTTAGAATGGCCTAGAAAAGTGTGTCAAATGATCTGAATCTTAAACATTTATTGTATACAGTGCTTTGCTTTACATATGTAACACGTAAAAGCAACTACTTCAAACATTGCACTGCCGTAGGGCTGCAAACCATGTACAGCCTAGAACATGATCTTACTCTAAGGATGGGCTGGGCATTTGGCATTACATATGTCTTGGTCAAAGTAGTGCAAGATAACACTGAGAAAGTATTTATTTGATTTAAAACTTTAAATTAAAGTAGAATTAATTTGATAATAGCATTGGCACTTACACATTTTTAAACTTTCCGTTTTCTAAAAACTTTCCCTAAAATAGGTCTCGGTGCCAACAAAATCCTGAAGACACTATATAGATAATAAACTAAAAATTATTTTAGTTTTTGAAATATCATTTCATAATGTCATGAGTTGAAAAATATAGGTAACTTAATTTTCATATGTTTTGTTCTCACATGATTGAAATAGTAAGATAAAATGAATGAGTTTACCTATAGAACACAAAATTATTTCTTAGGAATGAATTTTAAAGATAAACTATAGTACAGCTACTAGTTATTTGTTGGCATACTTTATTTTGTTATTTGACTGGGTATATATATTAATGAATAGACTATCTTGCTGCATTTTAAGCATCATTCAAACATTAGTTCAGTGAATCAAATTTAGTGAAAAGATTCCAGTAAACAAGATTTTAGAAAATTTGGATTTGCAATGTTGATTATAATAATGTGATCATTTGTTTTCTAGATTGCACTTTGTTTACTGGTATATGGAAAAAAAATCTAGTAGCTAACTGGACTAGTCTAATCAAAAACTTTATTCTTCAAAATATTTAGCTGGCATGTCTTCTCAGTCAACTATTGAGAACAATCAGTATTCAAGGCTGTGCAGGCTTCTGTTGGATTTTGGCACCCAAGTTCTGCATAATGTTTTGGAAACGCATCTTTCGAAAAAATACAATTACTGTCCATCCATTCGGAAGGGGAAATGTTTACCAAGCAAAATATGCCAATACTTTGCTAATACTGGTTATCTTGGAAATCATTTGAGCTTTGGTGAAGTGTTGATGCTGCCCCAAGTCAAAGCATCTTTACAGAATTTAAAAGTTCTAGTAAGTGACCAAAGGCAAATCTTGCATTCACCAACTGTATCAGTAGAAAACTTGGACATTACGTTGACATTGATTCTAATTCGGAATGTTTGTGGTTTAGCTGCACCAAGTTCAAATGTTTGGAATAAGCCCGCAGTTAGTGATACATCTGTTGAAGCACATTGTGCAAGAATCAGGGAACTTCGTAACAAGGTCTATGGGCACCGCACATCTGCGTCTGTGTCTAAGCAGGACTTTGATAAATACTGGGCTGAAATAACAAGTGAACTTATACCACTATCAAATATTTACACAAAAGCTGACTATGATGCTCTTAGAAGTGTAGTAATGGATGTATTAGTGCAAGAAAAGTACAATCGTCTTTTGGACTCGTGTCACCGACAAAATACTGCTATTGTTGAAGTAAAGGAGAAATTAGACAACTTAACTACTGGAAAAGATTTTCGTAATTTTAAACGAGACGTATTAAGCGAGATCAAGCAGAATGAACAAATGCTGACAAAGAAATTTCGGCGTGTTGAACAGAAAGTTGACAATGCGATGGTTGTGCCTGCAAATTATAAAAAGTCTTCTAGTGATGCTTCCACGGAAACTATAGATGGTAATCATTTTATATAGGCCTTTTTATGCAATTCAAAATACTTGATTTAAATACTCAAAAAGGAAACTCAAATTTGATTTAAATTAAGTAACTATGTTTATTTTCCTATTAAAAGTAGGACTTCTGTTTGAAGCAGGATGTTTTTTGTTTTACATTGTGAATAATGCATAGTAATAGAAAGGTTATATTATAAGAAATCTAGAATTTTATAAATTAGTAGGATTGTTATGTTTTACTACACTCTCCTTTTTATGTTACGACAGAAACGGCAAATTCTGCAGTTCCTCACCAATTGTGTGCGCAGTAATATTTGAAGTTTGAACAAACAAATGAAATTTTAGATTAAAAACATTCATTTAATAAAACATCAAACACACTGCAGCACAGCAGCTGTTTACTCAAGTTATTGCAAAATGGCACTAGGAACAGTTAGGTTAAATTCAGAATTGTGCTTGTGTTTTCAATTGAACTTGTGTTCACATTTTCTTGAAATCATCGTAGAACAATCTTCAAATTGCCAACCAGTAAACCTCTGTGCATGATGAGCTTGATCTTTTATACTACTATAAGAATGGAGTGAATGTTTCCCTCCAATACTCCGTCTAGGCATACATCCCTATTGGGGTGTTAACCGTGACCAGTAAATTACTTAATATGTTGTGGCATAGATATATTTGTATTGTCCACATTGCATGTTCCATCCCTGCTGTGTATGTGTACTTCCTAGTGGTTAATAGCTACAGCTTGACCTAGATACTAATTATGATGGGAATATCTGGCCTCCAGCAATCTATAAGGTTGCACTACACTAAATAGTTTCTTCGAAGGCTTAGCAAAATCTTTAAAAAAATTCCCTAATAGGCGTTAACATTACCCAGATTGGACAGAGCACAAAACGTTCTTGGAGATATAACTATTTTGGCTTTATTTACATACCAATTTGGTTATTAGCTGGTGATCGATTAATATGCATGCACTATTTTTGCTTCATGATGAAGGTTTCGCACAGTGACATTGAACAAGATAGGTGTAGCTCGAAATCCAATCGGTTTCGCTGGTGAAAATTGAAAAGTTTTAAAAACTAGAATGAAGATGGATAAAAATTATCTAATCCCAGATATATTGGTGAGAGTGTGGAAATATTTAATGTTGAAATATCGTGTTTAACAATATAATGGACAGAAGGTTAATTAGTGGTGTGCTCTCATATATATGAGGACAATACCCACGACAATCTAGCGGTTATAAAAACTTTTTATTTTTTTTGTAAAATCAGAGCATTTGTGAGGTCCTGCAATGAAATTAGAATACCTATTACCCGCAGGATTCTATCCGTGGGGTGTATTTCAGAGTGCTGTATAGAGCTGATATGCATTAACTCTGTAACTTAAAGTGACATAACTCTTTGACACTTCAACCTGATCAAACATTGTTATTTATTTTATTTGCAGAGAACATCTTGTTGCATACAGTTGCCGAAAAACTAAAATCACACTATACAAGGAACTCTGCTATTACTCCAGTGCTGTGGAATCAACAATTCCAAATGGCTCTGGACAAAACGTATACTACCCTTACAATTTTGCATAAGGAGTAAGTTGAAAGTATATAATAATGCTATAAAATATATAACGTGTACCAACGTTTTAATAATATTTATGTGCAGTAGGAAAAAGTCTGGCCTAGCATTTTGTTGTGGAAAAGAATACGGAAAATACTGTTAATTAAGATAAAATATTTAGAAATGAATATTTTATGGCTTTGTGTAATGTGTAATAGAATTAAACGCGCTAGTGCTCCCCTGTTCAGAAAACTTTGTTCCATGATAGTCCAGATTTAGATAATGTTAGGTTTTCTGTAGTTTGGTCCACAGCTACTTTATTTCAGTTAACATACCATAATGATCATTGATTGATTTTACTGTTTTAAAAATGAATCACCGTTTAACGCTTTAACAATATATTTACTTTCTGTGCCTCATTCCTAAAGCTATGCAAAATAATATTTTTTTAAATTTCAGGATGGAAGTCAGTGTTGATAAAATATTTGATCCTCAGTACTCACTGGCCTCCCCCTCACCGAATCGTATTTTAATTGAAGGAAATGCTGGATCAGGAAAAACCACCCTTTGTAAGAAATTGGTATATAACTGGGCAAAAGGAATTAAAGCCTCGGACAATCCATATGGACTACAAAACTTTAAGATGGTATTTTTATTGCAAGCTCGTCACTTGACAGGAAGTATTCTGGAAGATATCTTCCAACAGCAGTTATTGCCTATTGATTTATCCATGTCAAAGGAAGATGTTTGGCTGTTAATAACTAGCCATGAGCAAAATGTGTTATTTATCCTTGATGGTTTTGATGAACTTACAGGGAGTAATAAACAAGTCTCTGATTTATTGCAGGGTAAGATCTTGTCTGATGCTTCAGTTATAACAACTTCTAGACGAGGGCACATCAAGGCATTTGATAGATTTCATACCTTTTTATCCAATGAGGGGTTTAATATAAATCAGGCTCGTGAGTTTATTCATAAATACATGAGCACTAAAGACATAGTTGAGGAAGCTCAACTACGTTATATTAATGAGTTAGTTAGTAAAAACAGACACGTTCAAGAGCTTAGTAAAACACCATTAGCTTTAATTTTCATAATTATTTTAGTTGAAGATAATTTTAAATATCAGGGTGATACATTGACATTTTCGAATATTGGGAAATTGTGTCATGAGTTAGTAAGTATTGTGATAAGGCGGTATTGCAGAACTGCTGGTATTGAATATACGAAGAAATATTCTGAAACTCTTTCATGTAAACTGGGAGAGATAGCTCTACAGGGTTTTAGGGAGAATAAAAGTATCTACAAAAGTGAGGATATACTTGTAACTGACCCTAATATTTTTAAGTGTGGGTTTTTAGTTTGTGATCAAAGTGATTCAATTTTAGATCCAGAAGATATATTTTTCTTTGTTCATAGAAGTATACAAGAGTACTTTGCAGCATTTAATATTTGTAACAATTATCAGAGTTATCCTGATTTTAGTTTCCTGATTTCACCACAGTGGAAGGAAGTGTTAACATGTCTTGTACACTTAAGTTTTGTATTTGGTAATTTACATTTAGTTAAACAGATAATCTTTGATTCACCTCCGAGTAGCATTGTTGAAAAATGTAAGTGGAAAAATACGAGTTTCGGTCTTGCAGATTGTCATAATCCGTATTTCTTCATGATGGTTGTCAATCCTAATTGTGAAAATTCTTGCAGCACTGATAGTGCAAATGCCCAAACATGTTATGAGATGTCAGGTGCACTAAAATTATGCCATAGGTTGTGTCCGTATAAATTCCATAAGGAAATGATGAACTTAATTATAGATAAAATACCAGATCAATTTGCAATTTCCCTGAGAAAAGACCTGCACCAAGAAGATGAAGTGAAAAAATATTATTCCCTTTTACATCAATGTGGTAAGATTAAGATAATATGCTTGTTAATATTACGTAATCTGCAAGATTTTAGCAGTGAAGAAATAGGGTACTTACTAACCACAATAGAAAGTAAGAGATATAAGCTAGAGTGTATAAGCATTCAACTCAGTTGTGCAGGAGATGAAGAAATCAGATGTGAGAACTTGATAAGAGAAATAGCATTTTGTCAAAAGGTCAAGTTGCGTGTGTTTTTAGACAATGAAAAACATGTTCAGTGGCTATGTGATAACTACTTTAAAAGAATACGAAAAGGTGATATCCTTAATTTATGGATTAGTGACTCATCTGCTTTAACAAGCTATCCAGAGTCCACAGAGAACCATCATTTTGTGATTTGTATAATACCCACTGAAATGATTGGTAGAGTTTTTCAAGCTATTCGTCATATTGAGACAAAGGGCATTTCAATACAGTGTTCCTCGGAACACACATTGTCCATCAGAACTGCAGCAGAACACTGTGGTCCTGTCCAGTGGTTCAGAGAATATCGGAGTCCTCAGTTTCCGTTTTCCGATTTTATTCCACCGTCTAAATATGTGTAGCAGTAAAATCCATTATAAATAGCTGCAAAGTAGCCCAAGACATCTATTTTGCTACTAGTTACATGTTGGACAAGCCTGAACAGACTTTCTATAGCCTGCTAAAAAGTATGATGCTGATCTGTGTGAGTGTTTGAATGGTAGTCAGTTCTTGTAAGCTATTGCAATAAACTAGCATTGTGCATGAGTCAGAGTAAGAGCTTTATAGAATTTGTTTGAACAAACATATGTTACAGTTTAACAGTGTTATAAAAAAGGCTTTCCATAATTAAAGAGTTACCCTGGGTTTCGTATACTTGTCATAAAGTAACGAACAGCGCCAGTCCGTTAATTTACAATATGTATAAGCATCACGTGTCAGTCCGTGAGAAGTTACGTGGGTCCAGAGAAGTTACAATGGATCGCTAAAATTCACATGCTGATTTAACACACCTAGGTTATGAAGTCGCAAAATGGCTTGCTTTTGACTTTTTACCGATATTTGTTAAATAGTGTTCAGTAAAACTTTCATATATAATTTGAAAGTTAGATATTGATGTTTTATTGGTGTATTACAGAGATTAATAAACAGTTGCTTGCCCATTACGGAGATATAACTTTTTCAATCTGTCGAGATCCGTTATACCTACATAATGAGCGAGCAATTGCCTATTAACCTTAATATCATTAGTACGTATTAGTATATACATTATTTCTTACTTATTATGATATGTATGTCTGAATTTATATCTGAAATTAATATATATTGTTATTAGTATTACCATTTCTTGTAGTATTACCATTTCTTGCTCATTTATGTAATTCAGGAGCTTAATGTCCCATTTTATTATAAGTACCCTTACGAAAATGTTCTATAGAGCTTCTATAGATGCTCTATAGAGCTTATATTATACTTCAGAGAGTAAACATTCAGTTGTGCCTATATGAAAAGCACTTTTGGGATTTAATAATGCGTTTTAATTAGTGTATTAAGCAATTAATAAATTAATTAGTTTAATTGTTTTTATTAGGAATTGCTCAGTTATGGTAAACTAACAAATTTTA